>PVLC010013977.1:24615-40368 GCA_004027655.1 Graphiurus murinus | reverse complement strand
GGAGGAGGAGGAAAGAGGAGGAGGAGAGGAGAGGAGAGGAGAGGAGAGGCGCTCTTACCCTCTGAGGAGCAGATGTCCTGTACTATTTCTTGCTGAATGACCCTCAAGGAATCAAACTCGTACACGAAATACACCTTGTCCTCTGCTATCTCCCGAAGCTCAGTAGTGTCGGCATCTCTTACTCCGATGGCAAAAATGACGACACCGTCCCCCCTCAGTCTCTCTGCGGCCGCAGACACGGGGTCCGAGGACTTTCCGTCAGTGACCACTATAAGATACCGGGCGACGTGGCCCCGGGCCGTGTCCGCGAAGACCCCAGTCATGTTGCTCAAGGCCTCGCCAGTACAGGTGCCACCGCCGCCCTGCCGGATGGCGTCAATGGCCGCCGTCAGCTCCGCCACGCTGGTGTGCTGGCTGAGGGTAAATTGACTTTGAATCTTGTCTGAGTACTGAATGACTCCGAACCGGACTCGGTTGGGCCCGACCTGGAACACCTTGATCAATGCGTTCATGAAGGCCTTCATCTCAAGAAAATCGCCTGGGTAGATGCTGCCAGAGCCGTCGATCAGGAAGTAGATGTCTGCCTGTTCGATGTGCACGCAATCTGGGCCACGAGAAGAATGAGAGTATGAGTCTGGGGACACGTGTGGCCGAGGCCACGGAGCCCGAGCGCCGCCGGGTTCCCTCAGCGCTCACTGTTCCTGGGTCACCTTTAGCCGGGAGAATGGCCAGACCACAGTGGCTACGAGGGAGTCAGGACGCAGCCAGTAATCAGTGCTTGATGGGCAGGGGTTGGATAAGCACCCCGGCTCCCTCGCTCTCTGGCAGGGTCAACTCTGAGGTGTAGTTTCCCTTGAGGCCCCTGCACAATTGGGACCCGGTTTCCGACAATACCCCATAGGTCTCCCCTCATCGTCTATTGGCTGCCTTCCCTTTCCAATCTTGAGTCTTCCCTCCCCACCAGTAACCCCTGGGGTCACCCCCCCCCCAGATAAATCACTCACATCCTAATCCTTGTCTCAGAGCCTACTGATGATCACACCCACTGAACACATGAAGGAAATATAACGTGGCTTTTCTCAAACGCAGAAGTTGAAAACAGACTAAAAGTCAAAAAAAAAAGGAAAAAGAAAAATCCAAGGATCTTTGTGTGTGTGTGTGTGTGTGTGTGTGTGTGTGTGTGTGTGTGTGTGTGGTATGGGGATTGAACCCAAAGGCATTCTACCTCCAAGCTACACCCCCAGCCCTATCTTTTATTCTTTATTTTGAAACAGGGTCTCACTAAGTAGCTGAGGCTGGCAGCAAACCCAGATCCTCCAGTCTCAGCCTCCCAAATGCTGGGATTACAAGCATGCGCCACCACGCTCGGCTCCAAGGTTCTTTGAAGCTGTGCATTGTCTCCCTCTCTGTCATCTTGCAAATCATCCAGGTCGCACTTGTTAAACAAACACACGGGCAGAAGAGTGCACTTTTCTGAAACTTTTTTATTTAATTAATTTGATTTTAGCTAATTAAAAACTTTCAGTTTAAAGTGCGCCTGACTTAGACAAGTCACTTTGCGTTGAGGCCTAGACTCCAGAGGGCTCCTAGATGTTGACAGCGGGTTCAGCGCCTTTGCATCTGAATTTCCTAATCTGTCAAGCAGGGATCTTAACACCTAGTCCAGAGATTTATCGTCAGGCTTAAGTAAAATCATGTGGCCGGGCCTGGTGGCGCATGCTTGTAATCCCAGAACTTGGAAGGCTGAGACAGGAGGCTTGCAGGTTCGAAGCCAGCCTCAGCTACTTAGCGAGGCCCTCTGCAACTTAGTGAGACCCTGTTTCAAAATAAAGAATAAAAAATAGAACTGGGGGTGTAGTTGAGAGGTAGAATGCCCCTGAGTTCAATCCCCAGTACCACAAAACAAAATCATGTAAACACAACAGCGCTGGGGAATTTGAATTTTAGGGTTGTAAATCATCCTGGCCTTATAAAAGTGTGTATACTTCTGGTACCGAGAATTGAACCCGGAGGCATTCTACTACTGAGCTACACCCCCTGCCCTTTTAATTTTTTTTATTTTGAAAACAGGTCTCACTAAGTTGCACCCGCTGGCCTCGAACCTGCGATTCTCCTGTCTCAGCCTCTCAAGTACTGGGATTATAGGCGTGCAGCACAGCACCTGGCTCAGTGTTTTATCTTTTGACATCTAACAGATTCCTCAAAAGAGGTACACTTTTCTCCGCATCCCTTTCAGTGAGGTGAGCCAGCCTCACGTTAGGAATTTCTGGGTCCCCTTGACCCCAGGAAGAAGGAGGAGCTTGTCATATTTCCTGGATGGAAGGGAAGTGGTTTGAGGTTCGAGCTGGGTTCCCCTACTCAGGCCTCCCCTTGGGAGGACCTAGGGCCAGCAATACTCTCACACACACACACACACACACACACACACACACACACACGACTTTCGTTTATCTGAATGAAATTCAAATTTAGCCAGGATGAAATTCTGCATTGTAATTTAGTGTCGCCGGTTACTCTGTTTTGGATATGGTTTGAATGTAAACCCAAGGGTGCATGCGGGGAAATTTAATTCCTTTTTTTTTTTTTTTTTTTTTTTTTTTTGTGGCACTGGGGATTGAACCCAGAGGCATTCTACCTTCGAGCTACACCCTCAGCCCAATTTTATTTCTTATTTGGAAACAGGGTCTCGCTAGGTTGATGAATCTCACTACTTGCTGAGGCTGTTCTCGAACCTGCGATCCTCCTGTCTCAGCCTCCCAAGTACTGATTACAGGTGTGTGCCACCACGACCGGCAAAATTTAATTCCTATTGTGAGGTATTGGGAAGATGGAAACCTAATCCTACCATGGTATGGAGAGGTGAGGCCTTTGGGGAGTGACTGGGTGATTAAATAAGGTTGTCTGGGCGAAGGCCCCATGAGTGAATAATATTGGTGGCTTTCTATGAAGAGGAAAATAAACTGTTGAACACATACACACACACACACACACGCACACGCACAGGCACACACACGCACACATACACACGCACACACATGCAAGCACACACACACACACAAGCACACACACACACACACTCTGTTTCTTGCCATGTAATATCTTGTGCATCCTTAGGACACTGCCAGCAAGAAAGCCATTGCCAAATGAGACTGCTCAACCATGGCCCAGAATTGTGAGCCAAAAAAATAAACCTCTTTTCTTTGTAAAAAAAAAAAAAAAAAAAAATTCAGTACTAGAGATTGAGCTCAGGGGCATTCTACCTCCGAGCTACATCCCCAGCCCTATTTTTTATTCTTTATTTTGAAACAGGGTCTCCCTAAGTTGCAGAGGGTCTCACTAAGTAGCTGAGGCTGGCCTCGAACCCAGATCCTCCTGTCTCAGCCTCCCAAGTACTGGGATTACAAGCGTGTACCACCATGCTCCAGCTCTTTGTAAAATCTTTTAAAAAGAAAATAAGAAATTCTGGCTGAATGAAATTCAAATTTAATAAATGGGATTCAAATTTAGCTAGACATCTTATATCTCATCTGGCACCCCTGCCCTAGAGGGTCACACGTTGAAAAGGAGCATGGCTTCCAGGGCTACAGAGAGGCGTCATCTGCCCCACAGAGAATGAGGACAGAACCTGAGATCTTGCTGACACCCGTCACCCACTGGTGACAGCCAGGTATGTGGAGAAACAGATCCAGCCGTGAATGCAGGCTCTATCTGAGCTATAAATGAGATTAGATACTATGTTTGCTGATATACTTGGAAAACCAAGTGTGAGAAAAAGCAGACTTTTTCTACAGCCACATAGTGTTCTGCCGGAATTTATCCTCCTGATAAGGAAGCAAGTTTCTTGGCATGGTAACTGGTAAACTGTGTTCTTGATTTCTAACATTCTGAGTACAGACTAGTCTGGGAAAAGAACAAGAAGATTTATTACAAGGGGGCTTAAAACAAAGGGGGTTTATAGATTGAAATATTATTGCATTTCTACCTGAGTTACACAGAAAAGCTTGTAACACAAAATATCTTATGCTTTTATGAAAGAAAGCCTGTCTATTGTTTTTCTGTCTATGAGTATCAAGCTGAAGCTTTCAATAAACGTGCAGTTGCTGAAACTGCCGTGCTCTGCATCTCCTGCGTCCTGCGACCTTTACCCAGGGAACCCAATGCACTAGACATTGACAAGGTAGATGTCCCCCTGGAGTGTGAGTGGAGGAGCTCTGTGCAGGAAGGGCTGTCTCTAGCCAGCCTCCTGGAGCAGTGGCTCAACAGGATACACTACGCCCCAGAGCCTTTGCATCGTCCAGAAGAGCTGAGGGCCCTGAATATCGATCGCCTGGCACCACACATTCCCCCTAGACTCGGCAAATGTAGAACTTCTAGGGGGAGGAGTGGAGGAAAGAGAGAAGCTCTCTTACGCTCTGGATACAGCTGAATATCCACATCTATTACACACATCACGGGTTTAGCAGAGTGTCACATATGTAAGTAGCAATCGACCAATAAATGGTAGATATTGTGATCCTTAGGATAACCCAGGACAGAATTCCGGTAAAATCTGCAGTGATTCACTTTCTCTCTAAGCTTCTCCAACCCCTAAGCCTTCCAGACTTGGGGCCGATGTTCCTGGTGGAGAATTCTTCTGAGCTGCTACACAGTCTGAGAAAGAAATGGACTCTCCACTCTTCATACTGTGTATAAACTGGCTGGGCTCTTTTTCTCTCCTTCCTCCCTAAAGAATAAAGGCAGGAGCCAGGCGTGGTGGCGCACGCTTGGAATCCCAGGACTTGAGAGGCTGAGACAGGAGGATCCGGGTTCGCAGCCAGCCTCAGCTACTTAGTGAGGCCCTCTGCAACTTAGCGAGACCCTGTTTCAAAATGAAAAATTAAGAGCCGGGTGTGGTGGCGCACGCTTGTAATCCCAGCATTTGGGAGGCTGAGACCTGAGGATCCAGGTTCGCGGCCAGCCTCAGCTACCTAGTGAGGCATTCCGCAGCTTAGTGAGACCCTGTTTCAAAATAAAGAATAAAAAAGAGGGCTGGGAGTATAGCTCAGAGGTAGAATATCCCTGAGTTCAATCCCCAGTACTGCAAAATAAATAAATAAATAAAAATTAAAAATAGGGCTGGCAGTGTATCTCAGAAGTAGAATGCCCCTTTTTTCAGCAAAAAAAAAAAAAAAAAAGGAAACGAAATTAATCTTTAACAATTTTGCTTCTTACTCCCAAAACAGGGAGAGGGACAAAAAATGTAGGCCAAAGAGAAAGGTGGAAACTTGCTTATATATTTCAGATTTCTAAACTTCAAGACAAGTAATCAAGAAGTAAAAGATCATTCAGTATTTGTTACTTTAAAAAAAAAAAAAAAAAAAACTCGGTGATTTTCTTCCCCTGAAGATGTAATCATAGCCTTGAATTTTTAAGGCAATTATCTGTATTTCAATGATTCTAATTTAAATCTACAATTCTAATTGGAATCTTAAAAAAAAAAAAACTAACACAGGTGAACAAAAATAGACACGTTGACAGATGCAAAGATTTTTTTTTTTTTTTTGCGATACTGGGGATTGAACTCAGGGGCATTCTACCTCCGAGCTATACCCCCAGCCCTATTTTTTATTCTTTATTTTGAAACCGAGTCTCACTAAGTTGCGGAGTGCCTCACTAGGTAGCTGAGGCTGGCCGCGAACCCGGATCCTCCGGTCTCAACATCCCGAATGCTGGGATTACAAGCATGCACCACCATGCCGAGCTAGATGCAAAGATTTTTATAACAGCCAGTAAATGGTACATTTGGGATTCAAGATGTAGATACCGTTAGTCCAATATGCATATACTTAGCCACGTTATTTTTGTTTTGTTTTAAACTGCATATACAATGCCGGGCATGGTGGCGCACACTTGTAATCCCAGTACTTGGGAGGCTGAGATGGGAGGATCCAGGTTCATGGCCAGCCTCAGCTACTTAGTGAGTCCCTGTTTCAAAATAAAGAATAAAAATAGGGCTGGAGGTGTAGCTCGAAGGTAGAAAGCCCCTGGGTTCCATCCCCCATACTGCAAATACTAATACTAATACTATTACTACTAATAATGATAAACTGCATATACAATAGGAGTCTCCTAACCAAACTCCATGTAAGTAACTCATCAGATAAATTGCTGTCCTGTCCTCCCGCCCGTCTATAAAATGCCAGCCATGTCCCCAGGAAGCACCAGGCATCCACCATCTACTTCGCTCCATGAAGAACAAGCTTTCCACAGTGAGGTAGATTTGTCCCCAGCCTGCTCGTGACAGTTTTGTTATAATTGTATAGTTAATCAAATACCATGCAAATCAATAAGATATGGTTGTGAATAAAAGAGGTTTACTGCATCCAAGGAAACCAGATTCACTGCTTAGAAAATAATAAAGACACACTGTTGATGTTTGTTTTTTTGTTTTTGTTTTGTTGTTGTTGTTGTTGTTTTTGCGGTACTGGGGATTGAACTCAGAGGCATTCTACCTCTGAGCTATATCCCCAGCTCTATTTTTTATTCTTTATTTTGAAACAAGGTCTCACTAAATTGCGGAATGCCTCACTAGGTAGCTGAGGCTGGCCGCGAACCCGAATCGTCCAGTCTCAGCCTCCCAAATGCTGGGATTACAGGCGTGCGCCCGGCTGTTTTTTGTTTTGTTTTGTTTTTGTTTTTGTTTTTGTTTTGTTTTAATGTTGGTGTGCTACATAGTACTATGAAAGATGGAATATTTGTGACCATAAAAATCTATAAGGAAGCCGTGCATGGTGGTGCACGCTTGTAATCCCAGCATTTGGGAGGCTGAGACCGGAGGATCCGGGTTTGCGGCCAGCCTCAGCTACCTAGTGAGGCACTCTGCAACTTAGTGAGACTCAGTTTCAAAATAAAGAATAAAAAATAGGTCTGGGGATGTAGCCGGAGGTAGAATGCCCCTGAGTTCAATCCCCAGTACCGCAAAAAAAAAAGAATAAAAAGATAGAGTTGCGGGTCTAGCTCAGAGGTAGAATGTCCCTGGATTCAATCCCCAGTACCGGAAAAAAAAAAAAAATCTATAAGGACTTTTGTACTTGGACTGTTTCAGAAGTGGCTACAGTCTCTTCCCACTTTAAAGGAACTGAAACAAGATATTACAGGCAATGTACCATTGTGTGGTTTATGAAGAAAACTCACAGAAGTCTAGCATTCGAAGAAACTTTGGCCCTATACCAAGAAGATCAGAAAATATCAATCCGTACACAGTTTCCCAGGGTTTCTACTGTAAAATAAATATATACACATAAATCTTCATAAAAATGTTCTAAAAGATGAAGAATGAAAAAGGAAAAGAAGCAATGTTCACTTGGTGGGGGATGGAATCCCGGGGCATTCTACCTCTGAGCTGCACTCCCAGACCTTTTATTTATTTATTTATTTATTTATTTATTTATTTATTTATTTATTTATTGTTGTTGTTTTGAAACAGGGTCTCACTAGGTTGTTGAGAGTCTCACTAAATTGCCAAGCCTGGTCTCAAACCTGCAAATCTCAGCCTCCCAAGTACTGGGATTGTAGGCATATGCCACTATACCCAACAAATGTGTACTATTTGCTTTATACTCTTCTGTACTATTTAGAATCAAGAAGAAAAAAAAAGATTTACTAAGTTTTGAGTTTCTGTTTTCTAATAAATTGTCTCTGGAATTTTGGTGGAAGATAGGTAGGTATACAGAGCAAACAGAGTAAGTTCTTTTTTTTTCCAGTACTGGGGATTTTGAACCCGGGGGCATTTGACCTCCAAGCTACACCCCTTGCCTTTTTTTTTTTTTTTTTTTTAGTGGTACTGGGAACTGAACCCAGGGGCATTCTACCTCCTGGGTTCTCCTCCTGGGAGCTACACCCCACCCCCAGCCCAATTTTTATTCTTTACTTTAAAACAGGCTTTCACTAAGTTGCAGAGGGCCTCACTAAGTAGCTGAAGCTGGCCACGAACTCGAATCCTCCGATCTTACCCTCCCAAGTACTGGGATTACAAGTGTGCACCACCACACCTGGCTTTATTTTATTCTTTTTTCTTTTTTTTTTTTTTTTTTTTTTTTTTTTTTTTTTTTTTTTTTTTTTTTTTTTTTTTTTTTGGTACTGGGGATGTAACCTGGGGGCATTCTACCTCCAAGCTACAGCCCCAGTCCTATTTTTTATTCTGTATTTTGAAACAGGGCCTCACTAAGTAGCTGAGGCTGGCTTCGAACCCAGATCCTCCTGTCTCAACCTCCCAAGTACTGAGATTACAAGTGTGCGCCACCACATCCAACAGTAAGGACTTGCAAAGAAGAAGAGATCGGATATGGCAAAGCCTCTCCTACCTTCCTGTAGGGTCTGGCCCGTCTCAGTAATGGAAACCTCTTTGGGGGCCGACTCAGGGCAGAGCTGGTTTTTAAGCCTGCTTCGAAGGATGGAGAGTTGCAAGGCGGATTCCAGGGGGATGGCGTGCTTCCAGGGAGGATACGTCGCAATCTTCTCCAGGTTTCTACCCTCTGCGGCGTCCTGGGTGCCCACCGCATAGATGGTCACCCCTGCCCTTCGGAGTTGAGACGCGGGTCTGGACACATTGTCCTGAGCGAAACCATCCATGATGACCACGGCGATCTTCTGCACAGTGTGGCTGACCCCACGGCCCTCCTGATTGAAAACTTCACTCCTCAGGAAATCTAAGGCAGCGCCGGTCTTTGTCCTTCCTCGTCTTCCCTGGTAGGTTAATTTGTCTAAATGCTCCAGGATTTGGGCTGAATTCTGATATGTATCCAGGGAAAATTCCAGTCGTGGTTCCTCGCTGTAAAAGACCAAGCCGATTCTCACGGTGTCGGGACTAACGCGGAGGGAGCTCACGGTGGTCTTTAGGAAATGGACAATTTGTTGGAAATTGGGTTGCCTCGCCCTGCTAAATTCCTCAATGAGGAATACTAAGTCAGCCCGGATGGCAGTCGGACATGCTGTCAACAAACAAAAACAGATAGGAGTGTTTTAGCATGAGAACAGAGTAATAGGGACAACACTCATATATAAAAGCTATTATGATGATATATTCTATATACTACAATAATAGCTTTAATATTGCAAATTATAGTAATATATATACATATATATATATATATATTTTTTTTTTTTTAAGCGGCACTGGGGATGGAACCCAAGAGCATTCTACCTCTGAGCTATACCCCCAGTCCTATTTTTTTTTTTTTTTTTTTTTTTTTTTTGTGGTCCTGGGGACTGAACTCAGGAGCATTCTACCTCCAAGCTACACCCCCAGCCCTATTTTTTATTCTTTATTTTGAAACAGGGTCTCACTAACTGGCCTCAAACCCAGATCCTCCTGTCTCAGCCTCCCAAGTACTGGGATTGAAAGCATATGCCACCACGCCCGGCTTAGTAATATATCTTATACTAACTTCTATTCGTGCATGGTGGAATATAATGGAAGCCTTCGTCTGGCATCTTCTTCGTCAAAGAACCTCACAGGGCTCATACCTATCTCAAAATTCTCACAAGAGAGAGGACTTATATCACTTGCAAAATATGCAAAGAGTTGAATATTCACAACACAATGCTTTGAGATCAGTTTATCTCAGTATCTGAGAAGCATCTGGCTTTTGACCAGCTTTTCCTTCATTTGTCTAGTTTCAAGAGACCTTGGGTCAAATTCTCTTTGATAGTTCTGAAACTTCCTCCATTTAATAACTCTTCTTCTTTCTCTTGATACAAGATGAAAATAATTGGTCCATTGACAAATCGGTACATCTTTCTCGTGTTCTTTCAACAGAGCCAGCGTGAAATGTTGCAGGCACCTATGAAAAATCCTTGTCTAAATATTGGGCTAGCTGGCTGTTTCGTTTTGCCATGAAAGAACCTCCCCGGTGTGTTGGCACAGGACTGGAATCCCAGTACTTGGGAGGCTGAGACAGAAGAATTACAGGTTCTTCAGCTAGCTTCAGCAACTTAGCGAGACCCTCCTTCAAAAAGAAAAAATAAATAGGGCTGGGGATATAGCTTGGAGGTAGAATGCCCCTGAGTTCCATCCCTAGTACCAGAAAAATAAATATCTCCCCATATCAGTCTATCTCAATGAAAGAAGGAAACATAAACTCCCACCAGGATCTGGACACCACCCTCCATGTTTGGAAGGCAGTGTTTCATGGAGGGAAACCCATTGTGCACACATATGTGACCAGATGACAATCCAGCCTTAAATATATATATATATATATAGTGTGTGTGGTAGTGGGGATTGAACCCAGGGGCATTCTACCTCCGAGCTACACCCCCAGTCCTATTTTTTATTCTTTATTTTGAAACAGGGTCTCACTAAGTTGTGGAGGGCCTCACTAAGTGGCTGAGGCTGGCCGCGAACCCGGATTCTCCAGTCTCAGCCTCCCAAGTACTGGGATTCCAAGCGTGCGCCACCACTTAAGGCTCAGCCTTAAGTATCTTCTGAGTCTGAGGTGCCGCCTAGAATCCAGCCTGTCTGCTGACAGCTCTCTTAGGAGCACCCTGGCCCAGTTCTTTTTTCCTGCTGAAAAGCCTCCGGTTACTTCTGGTACCCTGGGACCCTGTACTCAGGGTCCGTCCTACCTGATCTAACCTCGTCCCTCACGACTTCTAAACCCCACCCCACCCCATCCCAGGTGGCTCAGGGATTTTTCACCTTCTTCCACGTTTATTCAGATGATTCCCACTTGCACACACTATTGGGAGTGTGGAACGCTTACCTGGCTCTTCCCCTTGCCAAGAGTGCCCTCCTCCCTCTCCCCTAAATATTGGGGTGTTCCCTGTACAAAGGGGCCAGCCCAACTCCTCCTGAATTATGTTCTCCTCTGTGCCCTCCTCTTGTTCTATTCTATTTAATGTAGCGTCTATACGGTGCGTCTTAGTCCTCGGTCTTAGTTCCTCGGTCCTCTACTAGATTTTTTCGCTGCTTGTCTCACATGTCTTTGTCTTTTCTGCCCATAAAACTGAAAAGCCAGTCGGGCGTGGTGGCGCACAATTGTAATCCCAGCATTCGGGAGGCTGAGACCGGAGGATCCAGGTTCAAGGCCAGCCTCAGCTACCTAGTGAGGCCCTCTGCAACTTTGTGAGACCCTATTTCAAAATAAAGAATACAAAATAGAGCTGGGGGTGTAGTTTGGAAATAGAATGCCCCTGGGTTCAATCCTCAGTACCACAAAAAAAATCCTAAACATCTCCTTTGAGTCCTTGAATGTTAACCTGAGGGACGACTCCATTTAATCTCTGGGGAAAAGACAGGAGGCTCTTTCTCCTGGACAAGGCACATGGTTGCTTGGATTATTGTCCAGAACTATTCATGCCTGACCCCTCATTTCCATGGGAAGAATATATTTTCCTGCGCCAACGATGTAGACCTAGCCATATGACTTGCGTTGGCCAGTGGAATGTTCTCAGGTGCCACAAGGTCTTCAAAGTACTTATGTGACTGGGTTTCTCTCTTGTACCCCTGAAGTTACTTCAGGAAGAACATGCTCAGACTAGCCTGGTGACCCCAGGACGATGAAGAGGGAGCCAGGGAGCACAGCCAAACTTAGATCAACCGAACCCCAGATCGGCGAATGAGTCCCGGGTGGTGAGATCATCAGAGCTATCCGGTTGGGCCCAGCAAAAATCAGCTGACCTGGATCTTCGAGAATAATCATTTTCGGTCACTGACTTTTCAAATGGTTTGTTAGGCAGCGTCACCATGGCGGTCACAGTTAATGACTACGAGGTGTGTACTTGAAGCATTCAGCATCTCCTTCTCTTTCCCACCCACAGATGTTAGCGCCCCAGGACTGAGGAATCCCTGTTCTTTCCCCGGGCCTTCCTCTTATACAGAGACCTCCCAGCAGCTCCTGTAGCCAGGGCCCAGGCTTACCTACTGCGGCCTCCTTCGGAGCCTCAGCGCTGATCTCGGGCTGTCCACTTCCTTGGGTCGCCACACCCAGCCCCTGCATCACCTGTCTGACTCCGTCTTCTCCCTGAGTGTCATACACAAGGACTGGGGCCCCGATGGCCTCCAGTTCTCGCCGGTCGAAGTCCTGCAGACCCACGGATACAACCTTCACACCTCTCTCCCTCAGCGTCTGCGCAACATCCCAGACCTCGTCCTCAGATTTGCCCGAGGTGATGACCACAGCGTACTGGGGGACGCCCTGCAGAAACCGGCTGCCCGCCGCCTCCTGGAAGAAGGTCTGATGGAGGTACCGCAGAGCCTGGCCCGACCTCCGGGAGCCGCCTCGGGCCACGAAACGCTCACGGATGTGAGTCACCATCTCACTCTGTGTCTTGTAGGTATTGAGCAAAAACTCGGCGTGGACTCGGTCACTGTACTGAGCCAGCCCTACCTGATGCTTGTCCCTGCCAACCTCCAGCAAGCCGACCACCCTGGAGAGGAAACGCTGTGTCCACTGGAAACTAGCCTGGGATGTCCCCTGAGAGGTGTCCACAAGGAAGACCACGTCTGCATAGGCCCTGGCGAACTCTGGAAGCAAAGGCAGAGACAAGAAGGTAACTCCAGTTGGGCCCTTATGAAAATGGAATGCAAGGATGGTTTGAGGTGGGCAAGAGAGAGAGGGAGCGGTAGCATATTGACACTACGCCAGGAGACCTGTATTTCCCTGCTCCAGGTGGGATTCCGTCACCAGGCCCTCTCTCCTCCTCTGGCCTGCTGCCTTTTAGTGTCCGAGTTATTAGTTCCTTTTCATTGTTCTTCTTCAACCAATGGAGGGAGCAAGGAACGAACCACTACTAAGTAATTCGTCTACACTAGAGCTCTTTATATGCTTCATCTGATTTAATCCTCGGAAAGTTGTTTTCTAGGCAAGTGTTACTATCTTCATTGTGCAGATGAGGAGGTCGAAGAGAAGTAGGTCAATGCTCACACACCTAACGTGTGGTCGAAGAAAGATTTAAAAACAGGTCTTATGGACTCCAAAACCCAGGCTGTTTCGTGTGTGTGTGTGTGTGTGTGTGTGTGTGTGTGTGTGTGTGTGGTGTCCTGGGGATTAAACCCAGGGACATTCTACCTCTGAGCTACACCCCAGCCCTATTTTTTTTTTATTTTGAAACAGTGTCTCACTAAGTTGCTGAGGGCCTCACTAAGTGGCTGAAGCTAGCCTTGAACCTGTGATCCTCCTGTCTCAGCCTCCCAAGTACCAAGACTACAGGCATGTGCCACCACGACAGAGCCATGCTATTTCTTCTGAATGACAGGGTAGGGCTTCTTTCCCTTCTTTTATACTCATGAGAACTCCATCCATCCTTCAAACCCAACTCAGATACCCCTTCCTCTAGGAAGTCTCCCGGAGCTTCCATTGATAACAGACATGCCTTCTCCTGCACCTTCTCCCCCCCACCCCCATCACTACATCTAGAGTGTGCTGGTTCATATGGTCCTCAGGTGGTATAGGTGGAATACTAGGGAGTTTGTTTGTTTATCTGTTTGTTTTGGGTTTTTTGTTTGTTTGTGTGTGTGTGTGTGTGTGTGTGTGTGTGTGTGTGTGTGTGTGTGTGTTACTGAGGATTGAACTCCGGGGCATTCTACTTCCGAGTTATACCTCCAGCCCTATTTTGTTGTTGTTGTTGTTGTTGTTGTTGTTGTTGTTGTTGTGTCTTCATTTTTTTTTTTTTCCGGTACTGGGGACTGACTCAGGGGCGTTCTACCTCCGAGCTATACCCCCAGCCCTATTTTTTATTCTTTATTTTGAAACCGAGTCTCACTAAGTTGCGGAGGGCCTCACTAGGTAGCTGAGGCTGGCTGTGTCTTCATTTTGAAACAGAGTCTCATTAAGTTGCAGAGGGCCTCACTAAGTAGCTGAGGCTGTCCTCGAGCCTGCAATCCTCCTGTCTCAGCCTCCCAAGTACTGAGATTACGAGCATGACACAGTTTCCCTTTTTTTTTTTTTTTTCATGGTACTAGGGATTGAACCTGAGGGCATTCTACCTCCAAGGTATACCCCCAGACCTATTTTATTTTTTCTATGTTGAAACAAGGTCTCCCTAGGTTAATGAGAGTCTCACTACTTGCTGAGGCTGTCCTCGAACCTACGGTTCTCCTGTCTCAGCCTCCCAAGTAATGGGATTACAAGCATGCCCCACCACGCCCCACCTTGACGGTTTCTTACCTTTGATTTTTCCCTCCACTGCTGAGCACAGAGTCTGAAGAAGGCTTCCTGAGAAATCCTGCAGGATGCTGAAGCTTTCCACGTTGAAGAGAAACTTCTCAAACGGCTCACTGGCGATTTTTCGCAACTCCTGGACGTCCTGAACGTTGACCCCTACCACGTACACCACAACTCCATCTTGTTTCAACTGGTCAGCCGCGTCCTTCACCTCGTCATTAGACTCACCGTCTGTCACCAGGATGACGATCTGAGGAACCCTGTCCTTGGCCCGGCTGCCACCGCTCTCCGTCAGGTAGTTGGTCCTGATAAACTCCAGGGCGCTCCCTGTGTTCGTGCCTCCCGTGCGGTAGGGAAGGTTCTGAATGTGCTCCAGGACCATGTTCTTCCGAGGGTGCTGGTTCAGCTGAAAGGCCGGGTAGATGTTGTCATTGTACTGGACAAGTCCAACCTGCACCTGGTCACTGCTGATGTCAAGCCCCAGGATGATGGCGTACAGGAAGTTCTTTACTTTCTGGAAGTTCTGGGGCCCGATGCTAGTGGAGCTGTCCACCAGGAACACAATGTCTGCCAGGGCTGCCTCCCTGCATGCTGCGAGAGAGAGAGAGAGAGAGAGATAGATAGATAAAGATGGAGAGAGAGAGAGAGAGAGGGAGGGAGGAACAGGGTCACTAGGTCTTCACTCAAAATGCTTAGAATCGCTGGGCACACGCTTGTCATCCCAGTACTTGGGAGGCTGAGACCGGAGGATCCGGGTTCACGGCCAGCCTCAGCTACTTAGTGAGGCCCTCTGCAACTTAGTGAGATCCTGTGTTCAAAATAAAGAATAAAAAAATAGGACTGGGGATGTAGCTCGGAGGTAAAATACCCCTGGGTTCAACTCCCAGTAACACAAAAATAAATAGATAAATAATAAAAACAAAAATAAGACCTATCATATTTATGTGGCCATCCAAACACAGTTCCACACAGGGCAGCATCAATGGGTCAAAAGTTTCAGCATTTCTTCTAATTTATCTACTCTATTTAGAAATACCAAAATAATGAATATATAATGAAGGCTCTGTCCTCTTGTGGATTTTAATGGAGCCCAGAGCAGTCTTCTCTTTCTCTACTCAAAGTTGTATGCTTCGTTATGGAGCTTGGTAATTCACTTATAAAGAGTTTTCACCAGCCTCTGTTCCCACTCCAATAAAAGTGCTGAGTTAACGCGGATGTGTCATCACCACAAGTAACGACAGGTAGCAGGAGCTAGGGCTGAAGGTCACTTCTGGCCACCTACTCCCTGCGCCAAGCACTTGGCTTGCGCAGTTTTGTTTAATGCTTTCAACAACTCACAGAGGCAGATACCATCATGCTAGGATGAAAATTTAGATACAGAGAGGTCAAGTGGCTTGTGCAGAATGCCAAGGTTAGAAAGCAAAGAACTAAGACAGGCGTGGTCGTGCATGCTTGTAATCCCCATAGTCAGGAGGCTGAGACAAGAGGATTGCAGGTTCGAGGCCAGCCTCAGCTACTTAGTGAGGCCCTCCGTAATTTAGTGAGACCCTGTTTCAAAATAAAGAATAAAAAATAGGCCTGGGGGTGTAGCTTGGAGGTAGAATGCCCC
>PVLC010013977.1:0-24515 GCA_004027655.1 Graphiurus murinus | reverse complement strand
TACCGCAAAAAAAAAAGGAAGTAAGGAAGGAAGAAAGAGGAGAACTAAGCCAGGCATAGTGGTGCAAGCCTGTAATCCCCATACTCAGGAGGCTGAGACAGGAGGATTGCAGGTTCGAGGCCAGCCTCAGCAACTAAGCAAGTCTCTCAGCAACTTAGTGAGACCCTGTTTACAAATTAAAAAAATAAAATAGGCCTGGGAGTGTAGCTCAGAGGTAGAATGCCCCTGCACAGAGGTTCAATCCCCAGCACCGCCAAAAAGAAGAAAGAAAGCAGAAAACAAGAATCTGAACCCAGATCTTTCTTTCCCCCTAAATGTACCCTCTTAGCTAGTACATTCTACCAACACACTGGCAATAAAATAAACAAACCCCTGTGGAATCTCCTGCTCCCTCCCTACTGTACACCCACATCGAGGCAATAGGATAAGAATAAGAATAATCCAGCCAAGCATGATGGCCCGCACCTGTAATGCCAGTACTTGAGAAGCTGAGACAGGAGGATCGCAGGTTCCTGGCCAGCCTCAGCAAATTAACAAAGCCCTCAGCAACATAGTGAGACCCTGTTTCCAAATAAAAAGTAAAGCCGGGTGTGATGGCCGACTCTTGTAATCCCAGTACTTGGGAGGCTGAGACAGGGTTCACGGCCAACCTCAGCTACTTAGTGAGGCCCTCCACAACTTAGTGAGACGCTGTTTCAAAATAAAGAATAAAAATAGGACTGGGGTGTAGCTCGGAGGTAGAATGCCCCTGGGTTCAATCCCCAGTACCTAAAAAATAAAATAAAATGTAAAATAGAGCTGGGGGCGGGGTGTAGTTCAGAGGTAGATGCTCCTGGATTCAACCCAATACCACACACACACACACACACACACACAATCTGAGAATAATGATATCATTCTAGGAACAAATCATTCTCCCTTCAAAAATGGATTTACAGCCGGGTGTGGTGGCACACGCTTGTAATCCCAGCACTTGGGAGGCTGAAACCAAAGGATCCAGGTTTGAGACCACCCTCAGCTACTTACTGAGGCCCTCCGCAACTTAGTGAGATCCTGTTTCAAAATAAAGACTAAAAAATAAGACTGGGGTGGAGCTCGGAGGTAGAATGCCCCTGGGTTCAATCCCCAATACTGCAAAAAAAAAAAAAAAAAATGGACTTATATTACATCGTCATATTAATACACTGATGTCTCTGTCAACAGAACCCAGAGAAGGCCCACAGGATTGCTAGGTCTTTGGTCAGTAGTTCGAGAGGTGCACACAGCATAAATGAACTAGTGAAATTGTAATTTCAAAATTAAACATGGAGGCCGGGCGTGGTGGCGCACGTTTGTAATCCCAGCATTCGGGAGGCTGAAACCGGAGGATCCGGGTTCGAGGCCAGCCTCAGCTACCTAGTGAGGCACTCTGCAACTTAGTGAGACTCGGTTTCAAAATAAAGAATAAAAAATAGGGCTGGGGGAGTAGCTCGGAGGTAGAATGCCCCTGAGTTCAATCCCCAGTACCACAAAAAAAAAAAAAATTAAACATGGATATACATGGAAAACAAGCAGGAGGGGGGCGGTGAGGGAGAGGTGACACTCTGAGTTTGGGGATACGCACATCAGACAGAAAGGAGTCGCTCTGTACCTGGAGACACGTGGTCAGCAGGTCCAGCTGCTTTTGCCAGGGTGTCACACAACTCCAGCTGCAGTCTCTGGGCAAGAGTGCCCAGATCCAAGAAGCCGGGGGCGAAGGAGGTGAAGTTCTCCTCGGGGCTGCTTGCGATGGCCCGGAGCTGCGTCTGCACTGCATCCTGGACGCCGACGGCGTGAAGGAGGATGCCCGCCCTTCTGAGCGCCTCGGCGGGCTCCCGGACGCCATCCTCGGCCGGGCCGCTGCTGATCACCACGGCGATCTGCGGCACCCCCTGGCTCGCCCGGCTGCCCGCTCCTTCCTGGAAATGCTGCTTTAGGATGAACTGCAGGCCCAGGCCCATCTTGCGGCCCCCGGGCTGAAACTGAAGCCGCTGGATATGTGTCAACACGTCGCCTTTGCGGTGGTAAGTGGACAGTAGGAACTCTGAGCGGGGCGTGTCGCCGTACTGGGCCAGACCCACGCGGATGGCCTCTCTGCTGACATTGAAGCTGTTGACCAGCCTGTACAAGAAGTTCCGCACGCTGTGGGCATTCCGGGGGTCCAGGCTGCTGTCCACCAGAAACACCACGTCTCCCACAGAGGCCTCCCTGCACACTGAGAAAGAGAGGCGCTTTAAGATAAAACACAACAAGGTTGAGGGCTACTGGCTGGGAATCCATCTCTTCCCACGTGGTCACTTGCACCCATGGGTCCGATGGACGTTTCCTTTCTGACCGACATTTGACACCTGGACCCCTCGCCTTGGCTCTCCGCACCGGTAGCAGGAGCTGTTGCTACCTGCCAAGGTCCCCTGCACTGGCTGGCACATCTGGCTGGCACATCTGGCTGACACACCTGTCCCCTCCCAGCTGACCACTCCCATCTGTGACTGAATGGGAGGAAAGGAAGAAAAGAGCAGGGAGAGGAGAACACTTATAAGGGCGGAACCCTTGAGCAGAGAAAGGAATCAAGACTTTAAAGCTGCGACTAAGCCGGGCACGGTGGCACATGTTTATAATCCCAGTACTTGGGAGGCTGAGACAGGAGGATCGCAGATTCACAGCCAGCCTCAGCTACTTAGTGAGGCCCTACACAACTTAATGAGACCCTGTTCCAAAAATAAAGAATAAAAAATAGGGCTGGGGGTGTAGCTCGGAGGTGGAATGCCTCTGAATTCAATTCCCAGTACGAAGGAAGGAAGGAAGGAAGGGAGGGAGGGAGGAAGGAAAGGAGGGACTCATCCTAGGAGACCATGCCAGGCAATGTCGCAGACACTAGGCCCACTTGGCCACTGAGCACTTAGCTATAGTATGACCAAGACACTGAATTTTGTATTCTACTGAATTGTAGTTCACTTTGATTTAAATAGTCACGCGCAGCTAGTGGTCACTGTATTACAATCACCCAAGTATAGAATTAGGAATCTAGCTCAACTCACAGAGAAGGAAAATAAAAGGAAAAGGAAGCCGGACGTGGTAGCACACACTTGTAATCCCAGCACTTGGGAGGCTGAGACAGGAGGATCGCAGGTTCAAGGACAGCCTCAGCAAGTAGTGAGACTCTTATCAACCTAGCGAGACCTTGATCCAAAATAAAAATAAAATGGGGCTGGAGGTGGAGCTCAAAGGTAGAATGCCCCCAAATTCAATCCCCAGTGCCACAAAAAAATAAATAAATAAATAAAAAGGAAAAATATATGAAGTAATAATTACTAATTAATTAATAATAAAATAATAATTATTATTAATAATAAAATGACTTGAAAATGAAACCTCATGTACAGAGCTAGACAGACCCAGGTCTCCTGAAAACCAGTTCATATGCTAAACTACCATAGAAGTTAAAGTAAAAAAATCCCTGTTTTAAGCCTGGAGCGGCAATCCACGCCTAGAATCCCAGCTACTAGGGAGGCTAAGGCAGGAGGATCACAAGTTCCAGGCCAGCCTGGGCGACTTTAGTGAGACCCTGTCTCAAAATTATAAATAAAATAAGTCTGTTGAAAGCCATCTTAGAACCACACACTGAGATTAACACCTTGAACTGGCCCCAGCGGAGAATACAGTACTGGCTGGGACCTGATACCATCCACAAGAGGGTGGTCTTTAATATCTTCTCCACCCAGTAATGTTTAACCCTTCCTTCTTCTAAGTTTGTCACATGACTGTTTCACTAACCTTCCTTATCTTGTCCCATAACAATTTGCTGGCTTCTGTGTTTGATTCACTTTATGATGCCTTATTTAAAGTTTCGATATAAGATAAAGTGCTGGCTGTGGGAGCCAGGAGGCCAGGAGAATTGTCAAGCTACCTCCTTCCCAGCTGACCCTAAATATTAAATATTAAAATAATAATCTTGGGCCCAGAGTCATTCATGCGAGGGACTTCAGGAGGCAGCAACCACAGCACTCGTCCCAGAAGCTGGGCCTGGTGGTACAAGCCTGTCATCCCAGTACTTGGGAGGCTAAGACAGGAGAATCACAGGTTAAAAGCCAGCCTCAGCAATTTAATGAGGCCCTCAGCAATCTAGTGAGATCCTGTTTCAAAATTAAAAATAAAATAGGGCTAGGAGTGTTGTTCATATAACGACAGAGGTATAATGCCCCTGGGTTCAATGCCAGTACCACAAAAAAAGTAAATGAAAAATAAATTAATTAAAAGGGCTAGGGGCATAGTTCAGTGATAGAGTGCCCCTGGTATCATGCACACACACACACACACACACACACACACACACACACACACACTCACACAATCCATGTTTCAGAAAAGTAAAAACAAGTGAAAGCTTAGACAGAGAAGAGCTGGAGGAAGCTTGTATAATCCAGGGACATTAAATCCTCTTGTCAATTCTAGAGTCTCGGGTCCTCTTTTGCAGAAGCTTGCCTAGCCTTGGTCATTAAGCCATGGGGGTCCTGATCATGGCAAAGACAATCTTGGGGTCCTGATCATGGGAAAGATCATCAGACTTCAGGTCCTTCAGACTTTGCTTCCCGTTGGCAAAGGGCAATCTTATGGGGAAGAGAGAATTTGGTAACTGTCCCCGGGAGGCTTACTGGGACCACCCACCCCACAAAGTGTTTCCCTGATCTTCCGGATGACAGAGGACCCTCCTCCCAGCTGTAGAGTATTTTTCAAGCAAGTTCTGGCTCCATCTCGTGCAACGACATAGATGTATTAGATCTTCATATGTCATCACTTTTGTAACCTCTCCACCAGTTCTTTGCGGGTTTTAGAAGGTGTTTAAAACATGACATGTCCCTGCCGCTGCTGCTCACAGGGAAGGGAGCCGGCGCCAGAGGGGAAACATGCACAGTATTGAAACCTCAGTAGTGTCTCAGTAGGTCTTCAGGCTACTCAAACAATTTTCTCTTCCCTCTCCCTCCCCCAATCTCCTCTTGATGTGGCCCCTTCATCTTGAAAAGTCCCAACAATCTGTTAAAATAACTGCAAGAAGAGCCGGGCGTGGTGGCGCACGCTTGCTAAAAGCTTCCAGATTCTGGCTAAATTCTTCTTCAGTGAATCAGTTCTGTTTTGCTAATTACAAAGCTCCTATAATATTTCATTTAAGGTTGTCGCGATCACTAGGTTGCTGGCAAGGTAATCATTTCGGCTAAAAGAATCCCATGCCTTACCGATCCTCTGTGCCCTGGTGAATCCAAAACTAGCTGTGAAGGAGACAGTAGCCCAAAACAGCTGCCAAATCTCCATTCTAGATGGGACCCTAGAGAGAAGAAGAAATCTTGTCATTAAAAATGATACTTTCAGAGCTGGGCATGGTGGCACATGCTTGCAACCCCAGCATTCGGGAGGCTGAGACCAGAGGATCCGGGTTCGTGGCCAGTCTCAGCTACTAGTGAGGCCCTCTGCAACTTAGTGAGACCCGGTTTCAAAATAAAGAATAAAAAATAGGGCTGGGGGTGTAGCTCGGAGGTAGAATGCCCCTGAATTCAATCCGAAGTACCGAAAAAAAAAAAGATACTTTCACACACTTAAAATGAGTGCAACACGTTGCATGTAAATTATACCTCAATAATGTTTTGTTGTTGTTGTTGTTGGTTTGGGGTTTGGGTTTTTTTTTTTGTTTGTTTTGTTTTTTTGCGGTACTGGGGATTGAACCCAGGAGCATTCTACTTCCAAGGTATACCCTCAGTCCTATTTTTTATTCTTTATTTTGAAACAGGGTCTCACTAAGTTGCAGAGGGCCTCACTAAGTAGCTAAGGCTGGCTGCAAACCTGTGATCCTCCTATTTCAGCCTCCCAAGTACTAGGATTACAAGTATGAGCCACCATGCCTGGCTTTATTTTTTTTTTTTTTTAATTTAGACAATTATGTCTTTCCCTAAACCAACAGAAGCTTTGTAAGAATAAAGAAGGCGATGTCAACCAGGCATAGTGGCATACGCCTTTAATCCCAGGACTTGAGAAGCTGAGACAGGAGGATCACAGGCCCAAGGCCAGCCTCAGCAATTTAGCAAGACACTGTTTCAAAATAAAAAATAAAAGGGGATGGGGTATAGCTCCAGATTGAATTCCCTGGGTTTAAGAGAGAAGGGAAGGAGAGGGGAGGGGAAAGGAGAAGAGAAGAGGGGAGGGGAGGGGAGGGGAGAGAGGAGAGATGGAGGAGGAGGGAGGAGGGAAGAGAGAGGAAAGGGGAGGAGGAGGAGGAGGAGAAGGAAGAGGAGGAGGAGGAGGAGGAGGGATGTTACACAGTATTTCAATTGTGCAAGATGATCCTGTTGATCTGACTCGGGAGAATTCTGTAAACACCTGGAAGTGTGTGGAGGCCTGGGACTTCCCTGTTGAAAGTTGTCCAGATGTGGCTATAAAAGGAGAAAGCACACTGGGCATGGAGGTGAACTTCTGTTTCACACGCTGAATTAATTTGGTGGAGCATAAACAAGTCTGAGTGATTTCACTTGGGCTTTTATACAAGAGTTTGATGACCCGATAAACATCTGTAGCTTGAAGAAATACTCTGGTGTCACAGGGGCACAGCTGCCTGACCAAATCAGTCTAGGCTGAAAGCATCTTCTGTGCTCCCAGAAAGAGGAGAACAAGACTTCCCTACACTGGAGTCCATTTCCAAAGCATCCCTAAAAATGATCTGCCCTCGATTCTATTTCCACTAGTTCACTCTGAGAGAGTACTTGTGTTTAAAGATAAGAGGGAGCTGGGCATAGTGGCGCATGCTTGTAATCCCAGTACTTGGGAGGCTGAGACAGGTAGACCGCAGGTTCGCTGCCAGCCTCAGCTACTTAGTGAGGCCTCTGCAACTTAGTGAGACCCTGTTTCAAAATAAAGAATAAAAAATAGGGCTGGGAGTGTAGCTTGGAGGTAGAATGTCCTTGGATTCAATCCATAGTATCAGGCTGGGTGTGTAGCTTGGAGGTAGAATGCCCCGGGTTCAACCCTCAGTACAGCAAAAAATAATTAATTAATAAATATAAGAACAACATAGTAGCCATCTTGTTCACCAGAGCCCTTCAAGGCTTTTATTCTCTGTGAATTCTACAACTACAAAATGAAAAGATTCCATCTTGAGACCAGAGGATCCGGGTTCACAGCCAGCCTCAGCTACCTAGTGAGGCACTCCGCAACTTAGTGAGACCCTGTTTCAAAATAAAGGATAAAAAATAGGGCTGGGGGTATAGCTCGGAGATAGAATGCCTCTGAGTTCAATCCCCAGTACTGCAAAAAAAAAAAAAAAAAAAAGATTCCATCTCTAATGTTCTATGCTATTTTATTTTATTTTTTGTTATTGTTGTACTGAAGATTGAACCCAGGGGCATTCTACATCTGAGGTTTTTTTTTTTTTTTTTTTTTTTTTTAAACAAGGTCTCACTAGTTTGCTGAGAGTCTTGCTACTTGCTGAGGCTGGCCTTGAACCTTCGATTCTCCCGTCTCAGCCTCCCAAATACTGGGATTATAGGTGTACACCACCACTCTCGGTGTCAGTGGCTCTTAAACTTGAATATTCATCAGAATCCCCTGGAAAACCTGTCAAAATGCAGCTTTCTAGAGTCCACCTCAGAGTTTCTGACTCAGTGAATCTGGGAAGGAGCCCAAGAATTTGCACCTGAGCAAGGGAAAATACTATGATAAATATTCTTCTGTGTTTAGCATTCGAGTGCAATAGAACTTGCCTTCGACAGCATCTTGACTTCCACATAGAGAAAGGCAAGTGTCTATTAGCAAGTAGGTAGAGAAAGAGAAGAGAGGGTTAATTTTTAAATGTTTTCTTTATATATACACGACTGAGGTCATCCGAAATTTCAAAATATTTGGATGAAATACGCAATGCAAATGGGCAAGCTTAATTCGACACATTTTTTTTCAACTTTCTTTGCACTTATACTTCATTCTCTATAATCTAGAGCTCTCTTGTCTTTTTTTTTTCTGATCACTTTAACAAGATTCTTATAAGCACTGGATTTTGGCTTTCTTGTAAGACAGTCTTGCTGTGTACCACATCTGGACAGGAAGTCCCCAAAGCCAAATGATGGGGGGGGGGAACGTGAGCAGATATTTCTGTACACATCACATTAGAATGCAAACAACATGTTTCATGTTTGACAGTAAGGAAAAAATAACCAACCTACTGCATAAACACTACCATTTGCTTGCTGTGCCCATTCACAAATCTTATGACAGCTCGGATATCTATATACAACTTTGTTGTAAAATATTTGGGGGAAGCTATGTCAAACATTCCAATGACAATTAATGTCTCGTTAGTCGAAAAAAGAGAGAGAGAGAGAAAGAGAAAAGAAAGAAAGAAAAAGAAAGAAGAAAGAAAGAAAGAAAGAAAGAAAGAAAGAAAGAAAGAAAGAAAGAAAGAAAGAAAAAGATGCAGATCTTGGAGCTGGGGGTTAGGATTGCAGGGCCAGAGTAGAGGTGGCTGAGATGTTTTAATCAGCCTTGATGATTAAAAGAGGGGCACACAATTCATTCGTGGGGGTGGGGAGTTAAAATTTGAGAATGAAACAGAATCTCAGCTGCTGGGCTTTTTTTTTTTTTTTTTTTTTCAGTACTGGGGATTGAACTCAGGAGCATTCTACCTCCAAGCTACACCCCCAGCCCTATTTTTTATTCTTTATTTTGAAACCGGGTCTCACTAAGTTGCGGAGTGCCTCACTAGGTAGCTGAGGCTGGCCTCGAACCCGGATCCTCCAGTCTCAGCCTCCCGAATGCTGGGATTACAAGCGTGCGCCACCACGCCCGGCTTGCTGGGCATTTTTTAACTCTCCTAGGCTCTCCTCATATCCTGAGTTGTCTGGATCCTTAGAGTGCCTGGCTCATAAACTAATTATGCAATTTGTGGAAAGTGACACCAGCAAGATGATCAAATAGAGGTACCTAGCGCTCACCACACACACACATACACACACACACACACTGCACTACACACACACACTCAAAACAATGAGTAAATAATGACCTTTTTTTTTTTTTGGTTCTGGTGATTGAACCCAGGAGCATTCTTCTTCCAAGCTACACCCCCAATCCTGTTTTGTTTTCTTTTATTTTGCTTTGTTTTGGTTTTGTTGCGGTACTAGGGATTGAACCCAGAGGCAGTCTACCTCTGAGCTACACCCCTAGCCCTATTTTTTTTTTTTTTTTTTTTTTGTCCTGGGGATTGAACCCAGGGGCATTCCCCAGTCCTTTTTTTTTTTTTTTTTTTTTGAAACAGGGTCTCACTAAGTTGTGGAGAGCCTCACTAAGTTGTAGAGAGTCTCACTAAGTTGCTGAGGCTGGTCTCGAACCTGCAATCCTCCTGTCTCAGTCTCCCAAGTACTGGGATTACAAGTATGCGCCCCCACACCTAGCTTAGGAAGATTTATTTGTTCACAGTTTGGGGAGATTTCAGTCCATGTAAGGCTCAACGGCTGAAATTAAAAAGTGTCCTTCTGTGTGTGTGTGTGTGTGTGTGTGTGTGTGTGTATGTGTGTGTATGTGTGTGTGTCTGTGTGTGTGTGTTACTGGGAATTGAACCCAGGGTCATTCTACCTCCAAGCTACACCCCCAGCCCTATTTTTATTCTTTATTTTGAAACAGGGTCTCACTAAGTTGTGGAGGTCTCACTAAGTAGCTAAGGCTGTCCTTGAGCCTTCGATCCTCCGGTCTCAGCCTCCCAAGTACTGGGATTACAAGCCTGCACCACCATGCCCGGCTTCTTCTGTATTTTTTATTCCGTGGGCCTGCTTCTTAGCTTCTAAAGACCAATACGAAGCAGAACAAAAGTTCGATATTGCTTTCTCCAGTAGGGCCTGTGAAATGATTCTCAGCCTGTATCCGATTCCTTCCTCCCACAGACGTGACCCCTAATGCCATCACCATCTCTATGTTTGTTCAGTGGATTTAAATGTGAATTTATCCAATAATCTAAAAATTGTACATAGACCTAATTCTGATCAACTTCATGTGAATTCTTCTTAAAATTGACGTAAGCTGGGTGTGGTGGCGCACGCTTGTAATCCCAGTACTTGGGAGGCTGAGACAGGAGGATCCAGGTTCATGGCCAGCCTCAGCTACTTAGGGAGGCTCCCCACAACTTAGTGAGACCCTGTTTCAAAATAAAGAATAAAAATAGGACTGGGGGTGTAGCTCAGAGGTAGAATGCTCCTGGGTTCAATCCCCAGTACCAAAAAAAAAAAAATTGTCACAAAATTTTTCCACTTATAAAAATAATCATTTTCTTCAACACTAGTAAATGAAATGCATGCTGAAGTATTTAGGAAGAAGTGGACTGGTATCTACAGTTGAGCTTAAAATGCATTAAAAGCTGGTCACAGTCTAGGCGTGGTGACGCATGCCTATAATCCAAGTACTTGGGAGGCTGAGACAGGAGGATCACAGGTTTGAGACCAGTCTCTGCAACTTAGCAAGACTCTCAGCAACCTAGTGAGACTGTATTTCAAAATAAAAAAAGAAAGGAAAGGGCTAGGGATGTAGCTCAGAGACAGAACACTCTTAGGTTCAATCTCCAGTACCATTTAAAAAAAAAAAAAATGCCAGTCACAATGGCACATGCCTGCAGTTCCAGCTACTTGGGAGGCTGAGGCGGAAGGAATCGTTTGAGGCAGTGAGTTGGAGACTAGTCTGGGCAACATAGTGAGAGCTATTTCAAGAAAAAAAAATATTAAAAATGAAATGGAGCAGGGTGCAGTGGAGCATCCTGTAATCCCAGTACTTGGGAGGCTGAGACAGGAGGATCACAGGTTCACGGCCAGCCTCAGCAACTTGGTGAGGCCCTGTTTCCAAATAAAAAATAAAATAGGGCTGGGGGTGTACTTCAGAGGTAGAGTGCTTCTGGGTTCAATCCCTGGTACCACAAAAAAAAAAAATGGAGTAATAGATGGATAGAGGGATAAGTGTGTGATAAAATAGCAGTATATAAGAGTGTTAATGGTAGAATCTAAATGATTCGTGTTATTATAATTCTTTAAACTTTGCTGTAAACCGGGCGTGGTGGTGCACACTTGTAATCCAGCATTTGGGAGGCTGAGACCGGAGGATCCAGGTTCGCGGCCAGCCTCAGCTACCTAGTGAGGCACTCCGCAACTTAGTGAGACCCTGTTCCAAAATAAAGAATAAAAAATAGGGCTGGGGGTGTAGCTCGGAGGTAGAACGCCCCTGAGTACAAAAAAAAAAAAAAAAAAAAAAAAAAAAAAAAAAAACTTTGCTGTACATTGAAATTTTTTTCATTTTTCTTTCTTTCTCCTCCTCCTCCTTCTCCTCCTCCTCCTCCTTCTTTTTTAATTGTAGTACTGGGAATTGAACCCAGAGCTTTGCAGATACTAGGTAAGTACTCGAACACTGAGCTACATACACAGTCCTTTTTTTGTTTTTTGGGTTTTTTTTTAATTTTGATACAAGGTCTCACTAAATTGTCCAGGCTGCCCTCAAACTTTTAATCCACCTGCCTCAGCCTCCCAAGTAGCTGGGATTACAGGTGAGTACCAATTGGGATTTTTATAAAAAGTTAAAATAGCCAGGCATGATGGCACACACCTGTAATCCCAGTGACTCGGGAGGCTAAGGCAGGAGGATCACAAGTTTGAGGCCAACCTGGGCAGCTTAGTGAGACCTTGCCACAGAATAAAAAATTAAAAAAGGACTGAGTGTGTAGCTCAGTGCTAAAGCACTCCTGGGTTCAACCTCTTTCAAAAATAAAGTAAAATAAATTTTAAAAAGTTAAAAAAATAGCCGGGCGTGGTGGCGCACGCTTATAATCCCAGTACTTGGGAGGCTGAGACCGGAGGATCCGGGTTCATGGCCAGCCTCAGCTACCTAGTGAGGCCCTCTGTAACTTAGTGAGACCCTGTTTCAAAATAAAGAGTAAAAAATAGGGCTTGGGGCATAGCTCGAAGGTAGAATGCCCCTGGGTTCAATCCCCAGTACTACAAAAAAAAAAAAGTTAAAAAAATGGTTTGACTTATTTGTTAAAATTGTGTATGATAGATGAATGGAAAGAGAGACAGAGGTCAAATTGTATAAATCCTTGTAAGCTGAACAGAAAAAACTTCTAACTCAGAATTGCCCCTATTTCTGCTGGGAATGTTCTGAGAAGGAGTCATTTTTTTCTAATCTGAGTCTTATCTCTCTACTAAGCCCAAGCATCCATGAAATTTTTAGTGTTCTTTTCTTCTCTGGGCCGTACCATTCCAATACTACTCTTTGATTTTAAAATCTTCCTACCTGGTGCAGTGACATTCCTGTAATCTCAGTACTTGGAAGGCTGAAACAGGAGGATTGCAGGTTTGAGGCCAGCCTCAGCAACTTAGTGAGACCCTCAGCAACCCAGCAAGACCATGTTTCAAAATAAAAAAGGGCTGAGTATAGCTCAGAGGAAGAATGTCCCTGTGTTCAAACCCTAGTACCAAAAAAAAAAAAAACCTCCCAAAACCTCGTATCAATAAAACAATTTAAGCCGGGCATGGTGGCGCACGCTTGTAATCCCAGCATTTGGGAGGCTGAGACCAGAGGATCCGGGTTCGAGGCCAGCCTCAGCTACCTAGTGAGGCACTCCACAACTTAGTGAGACTCAGTTTCAAAATAAAGAATAAAAAATAGGGCTGGGGGTGTAGCTCAGAGGTAGAATGCCTCTGAGTTCAATCCCCAGTACCAAAAAAATAATAATAATAATAAATAAAAATAAAACAATTTAAGAAACACACATAAACTCCCCTACATTGGTTCCCACCTTCCGAACAAATGGTAAATTCTGGGAACATCTCAAATACTTTATATGTGCTTGCTCAACAAAAGTTCAGAGTTGCAGATCCCTTTTTACCATAATTTTAATTTTAGGAGTCATTCTTTCTCTGTGTGTTCAACAGATATATTTTTGAGTTCATTTCTCTGTACCTTTATCACTGGCTCAATTTCTGTCTCTTTGCCATCCAAAGTCTCTCTTTCATTCTCTTTTTTCTCATCTGTCTGTCTCCCTCATCCTGTTACTGAAAGATAAGGAATACATTTGCAAAAAAATAAATAGAAACAAGTCAGGCATGGTGGCACACACCTGTAATCCCAGTACTTGGGAGGCTGAGACAGGAGGATCGCAGGTTCAAAGCCAGCCTCCTCGACTTTGTGAGACCTTGTTTCAAAATTTAAAAAATAAATAAAATAGAGCTAGGGGTGTAGCTCAGAGGTAGAATGCCCCTGGGTTCAATCCCCAGTACAATTAATCTATTAGTTCATTCATTCATTCATTCATTCATAAATAAATTGTGCCCATTCATCAAAATGTCCCTAGGAAAAGGTTCTTCCTCCTACCTGGAGAAGCCTTTGCAGCTGGTCCTTTCAATTTCTCCTCATCACCGACAGAGCTGCTGGAGCCTTGGGGGTTTCCTAGAGCTCCGGGAAGCTCCAGCAAAAGCACCAGGCAGCTCCTCCAGCCTTTCATAGTCTCCAGGGACCGGGGTGGGGGTGGGGGTGGGGAGGGTGGAGGGGAGGCAGAGGCTGTGTTTATGGTGACTGACACACTGCTTGCACTCAGGCATGTTTTATTGCCCTGAAAAAAGATGGTTATTCGCCTCGTAAACACTGGTCTTTTTTTTTTTTTTTTTTTTTTTTTTTTCCCGGTACTGGGGATGGAACTCAGGGCATTCTACCTCCGAGCTACACCCCCAGCCCTATTTTTTATTTTTTATTTTGAAACAGGGTCTCACTAAATTGCGGAGTGCCTCACTAGGTAACTAGGTAGCTGAGGCTGGCCGTGAACCGGGATCCTCCAGTCTCAGCCTCCCAAATGCTGGGATTACAAGCGTGCACCACCACGCCCGGCTAACACTGGTCTCTAAAATAAATACAAAAACATGGAAAACATTCTCTGACTGGGGGGGAAAAATAGTAATAATCAAAATAATAATAATCACCTAAATGAAACCAGCCTTCTTTGATGTTAATTAAAATTCCCAAGAAATAGCCGGGCGTGGTGGCGCACGCTTTTAATCCCAGCATTCGGGAGGCTGAGACCGGAGGATCCAGGTTCGAGGCCAGCCTCAGCTACCTAGTGAGGCACTCCACAACTTAGCGAGACCCGGTTTCAAAATAAAGAATAAAAACTAGGGCTGGGAGTGTACCTCGGAGGTCGAATGCCTCTGGGTTCAATCCCTAGTACAAAAAAAAAAAAAAAATTCCCAAGAATAAAAAAGTCCTTGTAACTGTCCCTACTTCAATGTTTTACTTTCCATCTAGAATGTAAGTTTCTTGAGAACAGGTCTTGAGTATGATTCATCTGTGAGTCACTTGCCGCCCTAGAGAAACCACAGCCAAGAGCCTAACACATACTGGATCTCAACTCAGTGTGTTTAATGGGTGGGTGGATGGATGGATGGATAGATGGGTTGGTGGGTGGATGGATGGATGATTGGTGGGTGGATGGATGGATGGGTTGATGGGTGGATGGATGGGTTGGTGGGAAGATGGATCAATGGATCGATAGATCGATGGATAGATGATTAAAGAGATGAATCCATGAACTGAGCAAGGACAAATACTTGCTGCATGGATAGCACTTACGTAGGTAAGTGTCAACATTTATCTTGAATGCTCTGACCAAGTCCATGAGCTGGGCATGGTAGTACACACCTATAATCCCAGTACTTGGGAGGCTGAGACAAGAGGATCACAAATTTGAGGCCAGCCTGAGCAGCTTAGTGAGACCCTATTTTGAATTTTTTAAAAAATAGTAAAATAAAAAGAGCTAGGGATTTAGATCAGTGGTAGAATGCCCCTGGATTCAATCCCCAGTACCAAAAATAAAATATGAAGTAAAACTAATTAGCAATCAGGATGGAGTCAAAAAGAATATAGAAGTATCTACATGTGTATTTGCATAAGTTAGGGTAAGAGTTAACCAACTATGAAAAGATATGTAACAATTACTGTGCTTAGAAAAGAGAGAAAATCGTTTCCTTCTCTGTTGATGGTGGATATTCCAGGTCAGCAGGAGGCTTCCCTCTACACAGTCGTGCAGGGGCCCAGGCTAATGTAGACCCGCCATATTTGACATGTGGCACCTGACATTCCTGCAAGTATCACTGGAGAAGGATGGAGGAGTCCAGCCCGAAGACCTCCTCCTCCTCGAAAGTAAGGCAGGGGTTGCTCCCACTCTGCGAGAGCTCCATCCCTGCCACACCCAGTTATGAGGAGGGGCTGAGCTTTGCTTTCCAGCTAGGTAGCCCTGTGCTTGGCTCAATTCTTTTTTTTTTTTTTTTTTTTTTTTTTCGTTACTGGGGATTGAACCCAGGAGCATTCTACCTCCAAGCTGCACTCTTAGCCCTATTTTTTATTCTTTATTTGGAAACAGGGTCTCACTAAGTTGCAGAGGGCCTCACAAGTTGCTGAAGCTGGCCATGAACCTGCGATCCTCCTGTCTCAGCCTCCCAAGTACTGGGATGACAAGCGTGCGCCACCATGCTTGGCTCATGCTTAGCTCAATTTTATCCCTATGGAGGAAGGGGAGAGAGGATGAATGGGGAACAAGGGAGTCCGCTACCATCATGTCTCTGTTTGCATACATGTTTACCTCCCTTACCTCAGGATGGGGTGGGAGGTGAGGGCACCCTTGGGATAGAGTGTTGTTTGGTTTCTAGCTTAAGTATTTGAGGAAATGAAGAGCTGGGCGTGGTGGTGCACACTTGTAATCCCAGTACTTGGGAAGCTGAGACAGAAGGATCACAGGTTCGAAGCCAACCTGGGCAACTTAGCAAGGCTCTCAGCAACCTAGTGAGACCCTATTTCCAAATAAGATATAAAATGGGGCTGGGGGTGTAATTAGAGGTAGAATGCCTCTAGGTTCCATCCCCAGCAACCCTCCCCCCCCCAAAAAAGACAGTATTTGAGGAAATGAGGTCAAATGACATTTCCTGAAATCAACTGTCACTAGAAAGGCAGCCTGTTTTTAACATAGAATGCACGCTCTCTCTGTTTTTCCAGGTTTGTTGTATTTGATGGAAAACCTAAAGAGCCTCGTGCACAGATGATGACGGACTGGTTCAGTCTTCATCAATGGTTCCTTCGTTGTCCATGACACAAGGATCGCAGGGGCAGAGTTTGGTGCTGCTGAAACAAGAGTTGTTCACCAGCTGCTCTGATTCCCTTGGGGAAATGAGTTATCGTGCATAAAATTCTTCAGCCAAAAAACAGCTGCATTCAGAGAAGCAGTGCCGCCCAGGTTCTCAGCCCCCGGTCCCCTCTGCCTCACCAGCCCACGGCATACCCTTCCCCTGGCCCCCCTCGGTTCTTCCAGGGCCCTCCAGGGTTGCTCCCATCCCAGGAGGATTCAAGGCCCCAGGTCTTGACCTCTCCAGCGCTGGTCCTGGCTAAGTGGAACTGGTCCTTGTTTCTGCTGTGACCTCAGAGAACTCACCCCTGCACTCTGTCTGCTCCCAGTGTCCCTCCAGCCTCCAGGCTCGAGACTAAATGACTCACATCAGAGTCTATGACCTTTCCCCTTGGAGCTTGCAAATGTTTACTTATGCCAAGATCCACTACTGCCCCCATCAGGACACCCTGGGTTTGGTCCCTCATTAGTGAACTACTCAGGGACAGAAATGGTAACTCCTAGCCGGGTGTGATGCTGCACACTTGTAATCCCAGTAAATGGGAGGCTGAGACAGGAGGATTGCAGGTTCAAGGCCAGCTTCAGCAACTTAATGAAACCCTGTTTCAAAATTAAAAATAGGGCTGAGAGTAGAGCTGTGAGGTAGAAAACATCTGTGTTCCGTCCCCAGTAACAGAGAGAGACAGAGACAGACTGTCTCCTTTACAATGATTGGCACAGAATAGGATCTCAACAAATATTTGTACAGTGAATAGAGAAACAAAGGGCCAGCCCATGGCACACTTAACCTCTAAAGGACCTTCCCCAACTTCTCCCTGTAACTGGCTTGAGAATTGCACACACATTGCTTCTGGATGTGCAACTCTGAAAGCCGTGTGGTGTTTTCAGGAAGACCCAGAGCAGGCACACAGCTGATGAGCGGAGGGGGAGGAATCTCCTCTGTGAAACTGTTTTGTTTTGTTTTTTTAATGCTTTTGTTAGGCAGGCGTGGTGGCATACATCTATAATCCCAGTACCTAGGAGGCTGAGCTGGGAGGATTGAAGGTTCTAGACCAGCCTTAGCAACATAGCAAGGCCCTCAGCATCTTAGTGAGACTGTCTCAAAAGGGCGAGGTGTATAGCTCAGAGGTAGACTGCCCCTGGGTTCAATGCCTAGTACAAAAAAGAAAAAAAAAAATGCTACTGTTAATTTACAATAGGATATGAGAAAATTCACTTTCTAGAATCACAGGTTGTCAGAAACTTCGCCTTTAGAAGTCGTGTTTAGTGAGAATGAGACACCTCATTCTTGCCTGGAGGGTCTAAGTCATTTTCACACAGAGAAACATCATCGATTTCCACCCCAGGTGTGGAACTTCAAATAAGGGTTTCACACGTGGCATTTCACATTTATCTTAACTTAGTTTCCAAGGAAACAGGACCGTGTGCTCTCATCTCAGCCCGAGCCTGATATCAATCCCTTTATACACAACCCTGCTCTGTTACCTAAATCTCACCACCACCGCCCCAAGCCTGTGTCTTCCTTTGTCTGGTGAGGGGCCCCATGGTCTCTCTGGCGAATGGTACCTCTTGGTTAGGGGGTTAATCTAACTTTGTTGGATAGAAGTGTGTCCTTGGTGATCTTTATCAGAAGGACTTTATCACCTTTAGCCAAGGTGTGTGCAACACAGATTATTTACATCAAAATCAAGGTTACTAATCATTGCCAAGGGAAGCACTCAGAGACACACATGGGAGAAAGACTGGAAAGGTACACTTCACGCAGGAGCTAAGTCAGAATTTTTTCCCAAGACCTAGGGGCTTTTGAGGTGTTTTGCCGACTTTCCAGATGTGTGTGTGTGTGTGTGTGTATGTGTGTGTGTGTGTGTGTGTGTGTGTGACCTAGGGGCTTTTAAGGTGTTTTGCAGACCTTCTAGGTGTGTGTGTGTGTGTGTGTGTGTGTGTGTGTGTGTGTGTGTTACTGGGTGAGTGTGTGTGATACCAGGGATTGAACCCAGGGGCATTCTACCTCTGAGTTACACCCTTAGCCTTATTTTTTAACTTTTTATTTGGAAACAGAGTCTCACTAAGTTACAGAGGGCCTCGCTAAGTAGCTGAAGCTGGCCATGAACCTGCAATCCTCCTGTCTCAGCCTTCCAAATACTGGGATTATAAGCATGAGCCACCACGTCCAGCTCATTTTTGAATCTATGATTCTCCTGTGTCAGCCTCCCAAAGAATACAAAAAAATAGGACTGGGGGTGTAGCTAGGAGGTAGGATGTTCCTGATTTCAATCCCCTAGTTCTGAAGAAAAAAAAAAGAGAGAGAATATTTTAGGGTTTGTCCCAAATGGGAAAAGGAAAACTAGGGTTTCAAAATACAAAAATTAAGCTGGGTGTGATGGAGCATATTTGTAATCCAAGTACTTCTGGAAAGACTTAAGGAAGCCAGGGTTACATTCACTAATCTGACCCTGGAATCAATAGGAGGGGAGGCCATCCTTAAAGATAAATTTCTGAGCCGGGCATGGTGGCGCACGGTTGTAATCCCAGCATTTGGGAGGCTGAGACCGGAGGATCCGGGTTCGCGGCCAGCCTCAGCTACCTAGTGAGGCACTCCACAACTTAGTGAGACTCGGTTTCAAAATAAAGAATAAAAAAATAGGGCTGGGGGTGTAGCTTGGAGGTAGAATGCCCCTGAGTTCAATCCCCAGTACCGAAAAAAAAAAAGTGAGGTGGAATGCTCAAAAGAGAGACACTGCTGCCCTCCCTGGACCACGGGTCTTATATATAGGTCTTGCTTCCTTATCTTCACAAAGACAGGCAAGTCTAGTCTGACATCATGGAGCAGGATATCATAAATCAAAGTATAGCTTCATCAGTAACTGGGTGAAGGGATACATTTCTCAATCCCCCTTTAAGTAAGTCCAGTGTCTGCAACCCTTTAGGTCCCAGCGTTTCCATTTATCTTCTCTTTGTTGCTATGCCAACAGCCTGCGTGATGCAGCAGTCCATGGAATCCATGAATCATCTGCCCATGACCAGGTCCTGGGTATAGGTGACCCCAAAGTTGGTCACAAATTCAAGTTCCAATGGCTAACATAGTTTACAACTTTAAGTGCTAAACACTATTGTCTATAATAAGTATTCTAACAGAGCCGGGCGTGGTGGCGCACGCTTGTAATCCCAGCATTTGGGAGGCTGAGACCGGAGGATCCAGGTTCGCAGCCAGCCTCAGCTACCTAGTGAGGCACTCCGCAACTTAGTGAGACCCTGTTTCAAAATAAAGAATAAAAAATAGGGCTGGGGGTGTAGCTCGGAGGTAGAATGCCCCTGAGTTCAATCCCCAGTACCGCAAAAAATAAATAAATAAATAAAAATAAGTATTCTAACAAATGCAGTTCCTTATAACAAATGAAGGGTCTCAGAGTTCCTAGTCAGTGGTTTATATGAAGTAAATTTTTACTATTACAAGAAACTTCCTTTTTAGAAAAGTGGTTCAACCTCAGAACCAACTTTATTATGACAAGGTTCAGGTTAAAAATAAGTTTCATCTCAATATTTTGCACTGGTGGATAAATATTTTCTAATCTTACTAATCTATGTAAACAAGCACTTTGCTTTCTCAAACACTTGCATTGACAACTTAATATTCTTTTAAATTTACTGCTGTGGAAATTATCGGCCTTAATTTTAATCAAGGCTAATTCAAAGATCTTTGAATAATTTAATTCCCATACCAGGAGAAAAAACACCAGTGGAATTTTTCTATGTCATTCCTATGTCACTCTACATGTGATGAATAAATTCTTTTTTTTTTTTTTCTGTACTAGGACCCAGGAGCATTCCACCTCTGAGCTACATTCCCAGTCCTTTTTTTATTTTGTTTTGATATAGAGATAGAGTCTTCCTAAGTTGCTTAGAGTCCCTCTATGTTGCTGAGGCTGACCTTGAACCTGAAATTCTCCTGTCTCAGTCTCCCAAGTACTGAGATTACAAGCATGTGGTCATCATACCCAGCTTAAATAAATTATTTTCTTTTCTTTTTTTTTTTTTTTGAGAGAGAGAGAGAAAGGGACAAACAGACAGACAGACTGGGGATTGAACCCATGGGCATTCTACCTCCAAGATATATCCCCAGACCTTTTTATGTTTTGTTTTGAAACAGGGTCCCACTAGGTTGCTATGAGTCTCACTATGTTGCTGAGGCTGGCCTCAAACCTACAATCCTCCTGTCTCAGCTTCCCAAGTACTAGGATTACAGGCATGCACCACTACACCCAGCTTAAATTCTTTAAAGACACTTTCCCGGTAATGGTACAGCATGTGGATTTGGGTTTTCATTCATGCTCAAAAATAAGTATATTTCCCTAATCTGATGGATCAAGTAACATTTAATCAAAAGTCCACACACCAGATACGTCCACCACTAGTCCTTCAGCTATCTTTATGAGACCAGCACCTAATTTTGATTGACTTAATGACCCTTGGAAATGGTTTTTCTTTTGTGAAATCGATGATGTTCTAGATATATGGACTTGTTAGAACTACTAGAGATGTTCCTCATCACTGCACAAACAGAGTGTAAGAATTTTCCCAAGGGACACATACCCAATTAACAGTTATTATACTTTAGAAATATTGCCTGGGACTTGCCCAGTGTACTTTTCATATTGCCTGAGACCTAATTCTCAAAGGTTCTGTATTCAGCCCCTGGCTTGGATGGATTCTTGGTCGCCTTATTCTACCTAGGTAGTGACCCAAATCCTACGCCTAGAAAATGTCCACATTGCCCTCTGTCATGCCTTTCTTTCATGCAAAATATTATTGCTTTCTCCTACAATACAAAGAACTGAGGCTTTCTCAATCTCGCCAGACAGATGGTCTATAAATTAACTCTCATCCTACCCTACTATGCCTATTTGTGATTTAAACATAAATGTTAGCTGACTAAATTTGGTCTAAGATTTGCTTTCTTCTAACATGATAATAAAATTATAAGCTAACCTATAACTCCAGTTTCTAACTATTGGACATTACAGATATTAACTAAAAACTAAAAAAATGAAAATAAAGAGCCTAATAATTGTGAACAAAACACATCAGCTTAGACTGGGTTGCTATACTGAATCATCTATCTTTATTTAATTGACTGTTTTCCTTGTTTAATTATAATAGGCAAACTGGGCATGGTGGCACACATTTGTAATCCCAGTACTACCTGGGAGGCTGAGACAGGAGAATCACAAGTTTGTGGCCAGCTTCAGCTACTTAGTGAAGCCCTCCACAACTTAGTGAGACCCTGTTTCGAAATAAAGACTAAAAAAATAGCCGGGCATGGTGGCGCACGCTTGTAATCCCAGCATTCGGGAGGCTGAGACCGGAGGATCCGGGTTCGAGGCCAGCCTCAGCTACCTAGTGAGGCACTCCGCAGCTTAGTGAGACTCGGTTTCAAAATAAAGAATAAAAAATAGGGCTGGGGGTTTAGCTCGGAGGTAGAATGCCCCTGAGTTCAATCCCCAGTACCGAAAAAAAAAAAAAAATAGGGCTGGGGGTGTAACTCAGAGGTAGAATGCCCCTGGGTTCAATGCCCAGTACCACACAAAAAAAAATTATAATAGGAACTTAAACAACTTATAATAAGAAAGTACAATAATAAATCTAGTACAAAAATAGACTAAGGAACAAAAAAAGTGAGCAAAGAAGAAAATAAAGAAAAGGTTATTAGCTAGTGGAAGGAAAAGCAATAGAGCATAAGACTTAGCCTGAGCCCCTAATACCCAGAACAAGAGGGGAGCACAGTGGGTAGCATGGCTGGTTCAGAATGGTGCCTAGACCATCCTGGTCCACACCAGTGGGGTGATACCCAGCCAGAATGAGACCTGACTAAACAGTTTAACTTTGTTCCCCTTGACTGGTTTCCTGTTTTTTGCTTCATCTTACTCCTCAGACCTAAAAACACTCGATGTGCTTTGTGAAAGCATAATTTTCAGATTACTAATAATCACACACACACACACACACACACACACACACACACACACACACACAGCCTCTCTCCTTGCAGCCATCATAAGCTGAGCAGCTCTCCTCTGCCACACCCCACCTCTCTCTCCTTGCAGCCATCATAAGCTGAGCAGCTTTCCTCTGCCACACCCCACCTCTCTCTCCTTGCAGCCATCATAAGCTGAGCAGCTCTCCTCTGCCACACCCCACCACCATGATGTTTCTGCCTTGGAGCCAGCTGAACCATGGACTGGACCTCTGAAATCATGAACTAAATAAACCTTTCCTCCTCTACCTAAAAACAAGCAAACAAATTGTGGGGAAATTCCATTCCCCCTGCTCTCATAAAAGAGCAAAAAGTCCTTGCAGGACTTAAGATAAAGCCAGAGGTTAAAAGAAAAACAACCTCTAACGAGAAAACAGCACCTGGTGATAACAACAGCTCTCTGGAGCTCTCGTCCTTGGAGCAATAAAGGAGTTAAGGAGCACTCTTCCCCCTTCCCCCCTCCCTGTTTTGGTTTGAATCCCTCGAGAGCGTGAACTCTAACTCCTCCTTATTACCCCTATGTATAAGAAAGCCCTCTGCTTCTCTAATAACGAGATTGTTCCAAGAGTCTGTCTCCCACCAGGTGTTGGCGTTCGGCTGGTCTGCCTTCCTCTCACCCCGGGGGGCTCAGCTGGAGCCTTTGTAGTTCGGCTGGACAGGAGCATCCTGGATACCCTATCCTGGAGTGGACCCTAATGCAGGGCCCCACACAGATCTCATATGAATAGATAACAAGCACATGTCAAGGTTTTATTCAACCATTAACAGAGGAGCAAGCAGCTCCATGAAGATATGAGAAACCTGCTTTATATGGTCAGTGCAGAAAGGAAGGCTGAGCTAAAAGTGCTAAACCACATACAATACTGATTAATTTCCTACGAGGCAACAAAACCTTCATCTTTGGGGTTATCTCCTCCACTGGACCAAAAAAAAAAAAAGTTCCTTTTCAGCTTAATACAACTTAATCTCTAACTTTTCAGAGCTGTAAAACAAATGAGCCCTAATCAATTGTGAAGAGTAAGTCAAAGGAAATTACATTCCCTAAGAGTCAGAACGCCCTGCGGCAGGCTTATTAGGAAGCGCTCTAGCGTGGCATGAAAATGTCAGGCAATCACCTTTTTATTCCACTCCCAAATTTTGCATAATTGTGCTTAACAGCTTCCTCTTTTTCCAACTTTAATCAACAAATGACCTGCTTTCCTTTCGGAGGACTTGGCTGTGGGTAGAAACAATATCCCCCACACAGACACCACTTGCCTCCGGGCACATGGACTTCATATATTGTTAACTTTTTTTTTTTTTTTTTTTTTTTTTTTTTTGTCAATTTAGGATGTCAGTTCAAGAGAGAAGAAAGAACTTTTGGATTCTGCAGAGCAAAGGATCTCAAGTGTGAGTATGTGTCAAATCCTCCTGGGAATTCTGATTCCCTGACCTTGGAGTTCAGGCTTTTGGGGATTTTGTTTGTTTGTTTTTGTTTTTCTAGTACTGGGGATGTAATCCAAGGGCATTCTACCTCCAAGTTATGCCCTCACCTCCTTTTAGTTTTTTATTTTAAAACAAGGTCTCCCTAAGTTGCTGAAGGTCTCACTAAGTAGCTGAGGCTGGCCTCGAACCTGTCATCTTCCTGTCTGTCTCCCGAGTACTGGGATGACAGGCATGAGCCCTACAAGTTCAGGTCTTTTTAAACAATCATGCACAGTCTTTTCTAAGGTCTTACCTTCTTGAATTTCTAGTCCTTAAGTCCTCCCATCTCTCTTTCCCTGCACTCCTGATTCATCTCCTTCACAGGTTGGTTCATGGGACTTCACAAACATGGGTGATGTCAGCACCACATCTCTTTTCCCTACCCCCCCGATGAGCACAAAGATGTACCCCCACTTGTAGTTGACTGTAGCACGCTTGCTGCCTCAGTTTCCCTATCCTGCAGTCCGCACTGGAAGCTTAAACACAAAGGACAGACACACAGACACGGACACAGACATAGACACGCCTCTCGAGGGGAATAATGTTCAACTTTATTAGGCGAAGATAGGGTTTTTATATGCTTAGAAAAACAAATATGACCCCGAATACGTGGGAAACAGTCATTATCTCACAAATTCCCCAAGACCAGGTGGAGACAATCAGGCTCTGAAGAAACCTCTGTTATTTTCTTGGAGTTATTTATGCTTTATCTAACTACCCCCTTACAGGGAAAAGCAGGCAACACAGACTACAAACTTTTACACTAGTTTTCTCAGGAGTAACAAACTTTATCACCTCCAAGGTTATACATGCACAACGGGCACTACAGAA
>PVLC010013976.1:0-40288 GCA_004027655.1 Graphiurus murinus | reverse complement strand
TCTTTCCAATCCCATTCCTGGAAACCCTTTCTCGGGCCTCTGGAGACACTTTGGACTCAGCATTCATCAAGCATTAATTTTTAAATGGTGGTTGCTTTTACAGGACCCAGGACTGACCCCATGAAATTAGCCCTTCCTATTTAGAACTAACCGATTACAGAGCAGCCTGGTCACAGCCAGGCTTGCAGTTCTCTGCTTCACCACTCCAGAGTCCTCATCTGCAGTGTTCTCTTGTTTTTTTTTTTTTTTTTTTTTTTTTTCTCTGACATTCAGCAACTTGAGGGGCTGCAAGTCCTCCCCCAAAGAGAGGGCTGAGTATGTGCTCTGCTTCTATGGCAGTGGGCCTGGCACGCCATGCTACAGATATTGAAGAACAGTGTCTGAAGAAAACCACTAAGGGATGGTCAGCCACATTTACACCTACTTCTCCTAGAGATGGTACAGAGGATGGATGATCTCCCCGATGTCAGCCATCCCAGTGGTTCCCGGTGGCCTTGAATTTGGAGGATTGGCAGCGCATGCGACAGAAACCAGCTAGAGATTTTTTATGATGCATTTATGTATACATATATGTATTATGTATATAAAATAAAATATAATTAATGATATATAAATATTGAACAACTACTATTGATTTTCCCCCATTAAAATGCCTTTAAGCATTTTATTCAGAATAGAAATTCAGACAATACTCATTTGTGTGTGTGTGTGTGTGTGTGTGTGTGTGTGTGTGTGTGTGCGTGTTGTACTAGGGGCATTCTACCTCTGAGATACAGTCCCAGCCTATTTTTTTCTTTTTTCTGAAACAAAGCCTCACTAAGTTGCTGAGGCTGGCCTTAAAACTTTGATCCTCCTATTTTAGTCTCCCAAGTACTAGGGTTACAGGTGTGTACCACCTGGCTCAACTAACACCCATCTTGATGAGCTTGGATTAGAAAAAAGAAACAAGATTGAGAATAGCACTAAGGTATGCTCTTCCCCTCTCCCCATTTCCCACTATCTGTGGGCTTTGTGCTGATATCCAATTTAGCCAGCAATAGAAAGTGTGTTCTTTGAAATTTTAACATAAAATACTTCTCACACTACTTATGAAGCCATTGTCCCTCAGCTTCAAATTCAGGTTCCCATACTTTGTTTTGGGACACTGGGGCCAGGACTCTGCAAACCACATTTCTGCTTTGTCAGAAGAATCCTTGCCAGGCTTTGCCACCAGGAGGTGCTAGAGGGAGACTGAGCATCTGGAGGGGTTTGGAGGGATGTGGTACCCTGTCAGCCTGGTGCTCCTGGCAACATATTGCTGGCCTCGCTTTTTCACTCTAGCAGCAAAGCAGTTTCATCCTGAAACATCCCTTTAATCCAGTTTGCAGTTTCTTTAACATGGCAGATACCCTTACCATGACTCCTCAGAGACATCAGCCCCATCTGGGGCTCTCAGAGGTTTAGGTCTCAGCCTAGAGATGCTAGCACTGGGTCACTAACACCCACTTCTCAGAGATCTGAGTTTGGTTATGTTGGCTAGCCTTCCAGGATTCAATAATTCCAATCTCTTCCTTTCGTTTTCCCTGTCCTAGGAGTAGTATCTGTTCCTTGCACGTATTAGATCGGTGATATCTTCGCATTATCTCTGCCTTTTCAGAGCTGCAAAACCTAGTTAGTCATCTTTATATTAAATTCTCTCTGTTAAAATACTTGGTGTGGTTTCTGTCTCCTGACTGCCCTCTGACAGATACACCACTTTTGCTATCTAACACAGCTGGCAGTGAGAGCTAACACTTTTTCTTTTTAAATCAAAGACCCAAATGCAGGCTCTATGGGTTATCCGGTGAAAGCTCACAAGAGACTGATGATATTTGAGACAGAAAAATCTGAGAACCAAAGTAGCTATGCATGCCTGAAAACTTCATATTTTACGAAGCCGTATCACCTGGAAACTACATGTTCATACCATGGAGGTGCATGCATATTTCATGTACCTATTGGGAATGTTAAAAGGGATAATTGTAAAATATCTAGAAGATTATAAATGTTCAAAACATACTAAGTAATTGTGTGTAAATACTTTTTTTTTTAAAGCAGGACAAGTGATTGCCCCCTTTTCTACAAAGTTATTATAGAAAGATATCAATGGAGCCTGGCGTGGTGGCGCACGCTTGTAATCCCAGCATTTGGGAGGCTGAGACCAGAGGATCCGGGTTCAAGGCCAGCCTCAGCTACCTAGTGAGGCACTCCACAACTTAGTGAGACTCGGTTTCAAAATAAAGAATAAAAAATAGGGCTGGGGGTGTAGCTCGGAGGTAGAATTCCCCTGAGTTCAATCCCCAGTACTGCAAAAAAAAAAAAAAAAAAAAAAAAAGATATCAATGGGAGCTGGGTGTGGTGACACACACTTGTAATCCCAGTACTTAGGAGACTGATACAGGAGAATCACAGGTTTGTGGGTAGCCTTAAAAAATAGGAAAGAAAGAAAGGAAGAAAGATACCAATGTATTTGGAGGTTTAGGGGGGGAAAGATGGAAGCTATTCCTTTTTCGGTTTTTGCTATACAAAATTAGAAGGGAAACAAGGGCTATTCATTTTGGCTGAGAGAAGATAGAGCTAAAGGGAGGGTGGTATGGCAAATTAAGTCTGCTTTTTAACCATCTTCACATGAGGAATAGGCACTCTTCACAAGGCTCAAGAGGTCAAACAAAGAATGTAGGGGAAAGAGAATAATTTCTGCCTCAAGATAAACAGAAGTTTGTGAAATCAAGAAACATTTAGAGGATTTATACTGGGTAAAGCAATGAGTTTCCAATCAGATCAAGTAATCAATCAGAGGTAGCAGGTTGCTTAGCTAGAGTAGAGGGGCTTTGAGTAGCAGTAGATATGATTGTTAAAGTTCCTTCCAAATCTAGCTTATCTAATTCTCTGGTAAATTCATGGGTTAAAATTGTAAAGGTAGAAAAATAAGGATGAGAGAGAGAGAGAGAGAGAGAGAGAGAGAGAGAGGAGAGAGATTTACACATACACAAAGTGTAAGGTTAGAAAGGCATTAGGAAAAGCTACACCTGTGAACTCCCCCTCCCCCGATTATATTTTAAACCTATTGAGTTGGAAAAATGAGAAATAGGTCATGATCACAGATACGTGTGTGTGTGTGTGTGTGTGTGTGTGTGTGTGTGTGTGTTAAGTGAGATGATTTGGGTCAACTTTCTCTATACCAACTTTACATACTGTTGTTTCAAAGGCAACTCTTGGCATTGCAAAGAGAGAGCATGATAAAAAATTCATGGGCAAAAAAAGCTGCAATCAATGTAGAATAAGCCTTTGAAAATTAGCCAATTAATCTGGCTTTGCTTTGTTTCCCTCATATCGGGGGACTTGATTTACATAAAAGAAATCTAATGTGAACAATGAATGCATACACAGAAAATAAGAGTTGAATAAAAGATTACTTATGTATATGACTAGACACTTCAAAGGCTCCTAGAGAAAGATGAATCACCAAAGGCTACATCTGAAAAGAAGTCCAGATTCATGAGTTTCTTGAAACAAGCTATGATAGACTCCACGAGGCTAGAAAGGGTTTGAAATAGAACTGCAAGACTTCCAGTACGGCCTTCACATACCATAACCACCCCCTTGCTGTTGCCATTAATCTCTACCTTAATTCTCTTAGAGACAGCCAGGATCAATGAGTAGAAAACATACAGGGATAAATTTCGACTCTTTGAGGAAATTTTCAGATTATCTGATCTCTGTGAAGGAGCTATCAGCGATAAGGCAATTAATTCCCCACAACTAATATTAGTCAAGCCTTAGTTGGGGTACTGCCTGAATCTAGAATCAGGTGAGAATGACCTCCTTTGCATTCAGATTCTCAAGACTCTCTGGTAACCAGTTTGTGTTACAATAGGTCATGACAGTTCAAAACTAGCCCTTTTTTGATCTCCTACATTTAAATTTTTTTTTTTACCTCAACACCAGCACCTTCCCCACTTCCAGGTTACAATTATACCTTAGAGGAAACAGGACACTGTACACTGACCATATTTTTCAGAGGCCAACGTGCTCTTTCCAAAGGAAATATAGTATTATAATCATGTATAAAAGTTCTGGGTTCAGAAACCATTTTAATCTGCCTGAGCTTCCATAACAAAAGACATGGACTGGGTAGGTAAACAATAGAAATGTACTTTCTCATATCTGGGGACTAGAAGTCCAAGATCAGGGTTCCAGCTGGGTTGGGTTCTGGTGAGGGCTATCTTCTTGTATTTGCATAGCCTTTCTTGCATGCGTGTGTGTGTGTGTGTGTGTGTGTGTGTGTGTGTGTGTGTGTGTGTGTACTATACCAACACAGGCATGAGGGGAGAGGAAGGAGGAAGGGAAAGAGGGAGAAAAGAGGGGGGCACGTGAGTGAGTGCACACTCTTTTGGGTGTTCTTTTAAGGTTACTAATCTTATCACGAGGGTCTTACCCTCATAGCCTCATCTGACCCTAATTACTTCCCATAACGTTCATCTCAAATATCATCACTTTGGGCACTTAGGCTTTGACATATGAATTGGGGGGACAGAAACATTGAGGCCATAACATAAACCAAAGTCTGAAGCAAAGGCGTGGCAATATTCTAGATGGGTGACTTTGGCCAAACTGTACACCACTTTGAAATCTCAGATACTTCACTGGAAAATAGAAACAACAATGCTTTCCTGAAGATGTTTTGTGGGGATTATAGGAATCACTGAGCATTAAGTACATGTCACATAAAAATAGTCCAAGGAATTGTAGCTGCTACTGTTGTTATTATCATCATCAACAGTTGAGATGGAAAGGGGATGATTCTGAAAGTTGTCCTGTATGCTGCTATCTGTCTCTGGTACCTCGTCCTTGCCTTGCTTGACTAAATTCAGCTCAAGTTTCACTTTGTCCAGAAGGTTGCCTCTGATTATCCCCCATGAGATAGCACCTACCGTGTTCTTCCATGGCATACTAAGACACCCTGGTGTGCAAATAGATTTCACTGCACGATAAATGTGGTTCCCCATTCCATCTCTCTATCTAGACTCTGGGTTAATTGAAGGACTTCCTGGAATTAAGTCAGATCTCATAGTTATGGGCATAGCTGCCTTAATTTCAGACACCAGCCACAATTTGGGTGATTCCTGGGCCACTCTCTTCAGATAACCGGCTACAAATTCAGTGATTCCCACTCAGGTTTGATATTTCAGTAGAATGACTTACAGAACTCAGGAAAACACTGCACTTTTGATTAGAATACACACCAGAATCAACCAAAAGAAGACATGCAAAGGGTAAAGTCTGGGAGGGTTGCAAACAGGGAGCTTCCATCATCCACAGGGATGCATATCCTCTTGGCACATCAATATGTAAAAATGCACCCAGTATTGTCAACCAGGGTGGCTCACTCAAGCTTTGGTGTCTTCAGTTTTTTATTGAGGCTTCATTATGCTTGGATGACTAAATCACTGGCCAGGAGATTGAACTCAATATCCAGTTCTTATCCTCTTCCAGGGTTAGGTGGATATCAGGTCTCTCAAAGCTCCAACCTTTTAATCACATGGTTATTCTGGTGTGGCCAGTTCCCATTCTAATCATGTTGTTATCATAAACTATCTGGGAACCCTCAAAGAGATACTTCATTAGTAAAAAACCATCAACTGTATGTTCCAAGGGGTTCACCATAAGTAACAACGACACTCTTATCACTTAGAAAATCCCAAAGGTTTAGTGATCACCTCCTAAGAACCAAGGACAAAGGTCAGACAAATTCTTTTTTAAATAGGAACAGAGACTATGCATCCAGGTTCTTTAGTAGAGTACTCCAAGTATAGTAGGTGGTCAGTAAATATTTGCTGAATAAATGACAGAATGAACAATAAAAGTCAAGATAAGGCTATTGTCTTAACCCCATGGAAAAAAAGACTTGAACAATTTTTTAAAGATAGATTTATTCCTGGCATTTGAAACCCTCAACCCTTGTTCTATTTCCTTCTCTGCTTTTCCTTGTTTTCATTGAGTTCTTTCCACTATGACTATCCTTACTATTGAACAACAAACTGTGAGCTCCTACTTCAAACTCTGCCTTTGCCTTTCATGCCTTTTCAATGGGATTTTGTAGTTCTGAGAGCTGAAGAAGTGAGACAGAAAACATCATGCAGGAAAATCAAATTCCTCTCTCAGTAACCGAGGTGCCTTGATGCATGAGAGCATTTCAATCCTGGTGCTCATTCCTCTCCACATTATATTAATGTCACTTGAGTTGCCACTCCATTACTTATTATTAGTCAAATCAATAAGCAACCCGCAGGCTCAGAACTTACTGCCTGTCAAACTGAGGCACAGAGGTGGAGCTGTTAACACAGTCCGTTATTTCAGGTGTCAAAGGGCGCATTAGCTCAAGAGAGATTTGAAGAGTGCAGTTTGGTTCAACAAACAATTATTGAGTGCCCTCTGTGTGTGTCAGATGTGGTGCCAGGGCTGCAGAATGAGTACTCAGAAGGCATCATTTCTTCCCTGAACCTAGAGCCCAGGGGACAATGGAGACAAGCAGGGGCAGGGTAGACTTTGCCTCAAATGTCCCTTCTAACCAATAGCGACTCTTCAGAGTCTCTGTGTCACCTTCCCAGGGGAGACTGGGATGTTTAATACTGTGATTATTCCACTGCACCCTGGCACTCCTCATAATACTTCCTTGATTTATTTTCCCCATGCATTCATCAGTATCGGACTCACTATATAATTTCCCTATTTGTTGAATTGTCTCCTCCTGCTCTAATGTAAGCTCCATGAAAGCAAAGATTTTTGTCTGATTTGATTCATGGCTATATCTCAAGTTCCTCGATCTGTGCCATGAACATAGGAGGTGCTTAATCAACACTTGTTGAATGAATTAATGAGTCTACTCAATAGTGGCTCCCTGGACTTCATAATTCTTAACCTCTCCTTTGGCTTCCATGATATCACCTTCAGGATGGTCAGCCAGTTGGCTATGTATGCAATCCCAGGAAATATTCTAACACAGCACTGTGGTTTATGATGCTTCACTTTTAAAAGCTCAATAGAAATGCAGTCCCATGGGATAGCTTTTAACCCCCCAAAACATTTTAATGTAAATTAGATAATTACTAATAGAAAAATTACAGAGAAAATTTGAAAATGATGTTAGGAAACCCAGCCCCTCAGAAATGGTCCCTTTCATTGACCAGCTGAAACTTACAGATACTTGGATTGTGCTGAGCCGATGGATCCCTAGTATGAAGAATGGCCACATGGTTTATTTCTGTTTGCTTGGCAATAAGGTTGATATATCTACTTGGCTCTCCTGTGCGATTAGAAAGAGAGCCTCTAAATGAGACTATTGCCCATTTCAGTAAGAAAAGAGGCCACATGTCAATAGAGTATAGGTAATGAGACATTTATAACACTGGGCAGTGATGCAGAATTGATTAGCAAGTGTAATTGCAGTAAGTAAGATGCTCTTTGCTCCTGGTAATGACGACCCATGGCATAGTAAGAGGAGAAAAGCATGATATGCAAGGAAATGAGATTCCCTATATTAAGATTGGGTTTAAAAGTATCTGAATATAACCTAACAATCGAAGTTCACTGTTGAGTATAATGGTTTAGAGCTTGGGTTTTAGAGGGAGACAGATCTGAATTCAAATATCACTTTTAACATGTATCAGGAATTTTTTTGATGTGTAGCAAGTTCTCAAATTCTCTAAGTCTTAGTCTCCTCTCTAATGGAGCAGGTATGCTCATAGTGTCTACTTCCCTAGTTGGTTGGGAGGTTTAAAGGGACAATGTTGGTATGGCAAAGGCTATGCATGTCACAAAGCAAGTGATGAAAACAAAATTTAAAAAGATATTGTTTTATTAGTTCACCAGCAACTCCAGTTACTAGAATGCAATCAGCTAGGGATAAAGCTAAGTCAGACAGTGGGTGAGATGCATTTCTGTAATAGATTAGATTCAGACCTAGAGGCAATTGGCAATCTGTGGTCCCCTGGGACAGAATCCAAAGTTTTGCTTTATGAACTCAGGCTGCAAGTATCAGGGAAAATCTGCCCAGTATGGGAAATGTAAAAAGGAAGTACCAAAGGTGCCTAATTATTTCTAACAGCTTCTAAAGACTTCTCAAAATGAATTTTGCATGAAATGTACTTCTAAACAGTTGGATGATGATAGATAGTTTCTACATTATTTAGCCTTTAAAAATAAATAAGCTTGAGTTTTCCTTAAACAATTTGATCATAGTATTTAAATAAAACAAGTGTAAGACACACACACACACACACACACACACACACACACACACACACACACACATGTCCCTCCACCCAGTCATGGAAAGATATTCTACTTTGGTTTTCTGTTGTATCTGGAAACCATTCATCTTTCTTTCTCTCTTTCTTCCTTCCTTCCTTCCTTCCTTCCTTCCTTCCTTTCTTTCTTTCTTTCTTTCTTTCTTTCTTTCTTTCTTTCTTTCTTTCTTTCTTTCTTTCTTTCTGTTTTTTAGTAAACACTAAACATACAGATGGTGAACCATAGTAATCTCTGCTACCAGCTGCAGAGAAGAATTTTTAATGAAACGGGAATTTAAAGGTTTTTATACAAAGTTCCAGAATATCTTTCTCGTAATGCTCAAATTATTTTTACTGCCATGGGTTGTAAATGCGTGGTTGTGGCATTGCTTCTGGAATGCCACTCCTATTCAGAAAGTGCTTGTTTCTCTGAGCCTGCTCTCTCCTTCCTTATCCAATGTAAGGGTGCAAGTCTCCAGTCGAAGAAACTCAGTGCCTACCATAACAAGATTGAACCCTTAATAGACCTCATTCTACAATGAGGCTGAACCCTTCCCAATCTCTGCCTAACTGTTCTGGATACATCTCCTGATGTTTTGGCCTCCCTTTAATACATTCCAAAGTTGTGGCCTTGATTTAGCTGCTTCTCCAACTGAAAGACTTAGCTACTCTTCTTTTTTTCCTGGCTCAGCACTGCTCAGGCTGACCACATGGTGTTTTGACATCTTCCACTTAGCCTGTAGATGCCCCCTTATATGGAACACCCCTGAGCAGCTCTGTTGGACACTTTTCAGTATTTATACTGTCACTCACCCCACCCAAAAGAGTTGATGTGGAATACTTATGATCATCCTAAAATAAATCCTTCAGGAAGGAATTCTAAGTTTACTATGAAGCTTGGGGCTTTTTATAAAAAGGTTTTGTAAAACATTATACACACAACAAATTGGGAATTAAGGTAGTGTCCAATCTAAGTTATGCTGAGCACTTTTAATAGGAACAGGTTATTTTATATAGATTTATGCACATTTAAAAACAATCAAAATATACTGTCATAGTATGATTTTAATGCTTATAACAGTTTTTAAACATAAAATACAAAAGGAGAAAACTCAAAGAAAGCCAAATGAGAATGGAGAACTATTATTTCCTGCTTGAGGGTAAATGTAAAAGAAGAAAATAATCTTAAGGTTAAGAAGTTTATCTGTATTGAAGTTAAATTATACAAATTTTGATCTTGAACATTGAATTCTTCTGTGTAACACTGATAGCTATAAAAATAATCACAAACAGAGCCGGGCGTGGTGGCGCACGCTTGTAATCCCAGCATTCGGGAGGCTGAGACCAGAGGATCCGGGTTCGCAGTCAGCCTCAGCTACCTAGTGAGGCACTCCGCAACTTAGTGAGATTTGGTTTCAAAATAAAGAATAAAAAATAGGGCTGGGGGTGTAGCTCGGAGGTAGAATGCCATTGAGTTCAATCCCCAGTACCACACACACACAAAAATTAATAATAATCACAAACCATTTCAGATGCACAGGAGGATCTTTGAAGGCAAAAAGAGAATATAGTGAATCCACTGTCATGAAAAAAATATGAAAATATGATAGTTTCCTTATCTATGGGGAATATGTTTCATGACCCCTTGTGGGGGTACAACCTCAGCATGTGGTTGTTTATTTTTCCTTATTAAGTCAAGACATTTCACCTTTTTGCTTAGAGGGATCTCTTTGCAGCTTCTCTTTGGCACCTCTGAATTTCCAGCGTCAATATTCTTGTGCTTTGGGGCCATTATGAAGTACACTAAGGGTTACTTGTACACAAGCACTGCCATATCATAACAGTTGATATGATATGATATGATAATTGACAACTGAGTGGCTGCTTAGTGACCAATGAGTGGATAGTGTATGACTGGTGTATACAATGCAAAGGGATGATTCACATCCTGGGCGGGACAGACCTGGATAGTACCACAGGTATGAGAGACTACTGTAGTTTCTTAAAGGTCAGAAATCCTAGGATCTGATCTTGGTCCTACTGTGAACTTACTTTGTGATTCAGGCTGAGTGACTAGACCTCTGTGGGCCTCAGTTTCCATGTATACATTTACTCATGTGACCCTCAGAGGTGGTTAGTATAAGAGCTCACCAGTGAACAATACAAAACTCACCAGGAAACTTAAATAGGAGCATCCCTTCTACATCCTTGATAAGATTTCCTTTGATGGTCCTGCAGAACACAGATTTCAGGACCTTGGATAGAGGGCCATTTTGCTTCACAATGAGGCAAGGAGAGATAGCGTATCTTTTCGAGTAGACTAATAAGGGATGAGAAAGAGCCTGAATGTCAAATCTTTGGGAAGACCGACCTCAATTACCCTGAATGATATTTGTCACTGAATTCTCTGTGCTCCCATTACTATTTATAGAGATATCTATTCCAGACCACACTAATATCCCTGAAAAGACCACAAGCTTCTTAAAGAAGAGCTTTCTTGAGCTTTAGTGCTCACCTGAGTCCTTCTCTAGAGAGTCTCATATCTGAGAATATGTTTTTTATTCACAGCTACAATGATGATTCTGAAATGCCCTGGTATCAGAGAGGTTTTAAAGAAAGAGTCCAGGGCTTACATTAACATGCTCTGGTACTGGCAAAGTTTTAAAGGCAAAGCCCAGGTACTTATTAAGCACCTGGCAACCACTGGACTGCTAAGAAAGCATGCTAAAAGAATTCAGATCCCCAAATTCAGTGTAAACACTGACCTCACCTTTACAGGACAAGTAATTCTGAGCACCAGGCAAACTTCTGAAGACTATCACTAAACCAATGGCATTTTAAAATGAAGCCTCATTTAAGCCAGGTGAGCTCTCCCAAGGTGACAAAATGATGAGAAAGATGGACAGTTATACCACGACACATAGGTTTTTTTGTTTTAGGGTATAATTCCTCTTAGCCAGGTAAAAATTATGGCACTGGAAGAGATAGGTAGATGTATGATCTTTAGGGATTCGAGATGTCTTTCCAGGGGAGCTCCCCCTCATAGGAAGATGAACAATACACCTAGGTTAGGTTTGTTCCCCAAGATAAGAGGAAGGAAGTGGTCAAGATGTAAATAGTTATTGAAGCCAGGGAGGGACATTCTCCCTCTGAGCTACATCCCCAGCATCTTTTAATTTTTTTTTTGAAACAAAGTCTTGCTAGGTTGCTGAGAGTATCACTACATTGCTGAGGCTATCTTTGAACCTATAATCCTCCTGTTTCAGCCTCTCAAATACTGGAATTACAGGCATGCACCACCACCCCTGGCCCCAAATTATCCTTTAATTAGTGTTTATTAAGATCAGCCCATTGCTGCACAGTCTTTTAAGATTCAAGAATCTGACTTAAAATCACAATGCTCTGTTTTACAGTCTCCTTACCAGGAAGTTAAAAGGCAGAAGAAAAGAAACACAGGGAAGAATGCCAATGATGTAATTCTGACAATGACTGAGTGTACTTACAGAGTTAGCAGCCCCTCCTAGGAAATTGCTCTGTTGGTCTAGAAATTACCAATCACTTTTCTTGGGCCATAGCTTTATGGGGCATGCTATGTTATTTTGCCCATCATGAAAGAGCCAGCAGTCCACAAATCACCTGAAGGCAGGATCACACTCTAAAGTGACTGGAACAGATGATTTGTGTACGTCAATGTGCACCTCCTGTGGCCATACTGTCGTCAAAACACTGGGTCAAATCAAATGAGTCCATCAAGGTGCCATAAAATATGCATGCAAAAAGAATGGATGTGATGTTTTTGAGAATAATAAAACAGTCCATAAAAGCTACGAAATAAATCAGCTGTTCTTTCAGGCATGGCATACCAAACACCACATACATCCATATATATTATATATGCTGTAAGCACACATATATTATATATGAGCACTTATTGACATGCTTGGAGAAACACGACATGATTAAGGTGTTTGTGTGAGGGGAGAATTTGCTACCAAGGAGGCACTGGCACACAGACTGACACGATGATGTTTTGGCCTCTGATCAATGACTTTGCTGAGGACAATCTCTCTGGTGAATACTCCTTGTAGGGAACATGTGTATACCTAGAAAGATGAATCATAAATAGGAAATACAGGGGATATTACTCTTACCCATGACATTGGCAGGTAACTGTAAAGGTGTTTTAGGTTCAGATCATGGGGGAAAATTATCTGAAACTTCATGCTAAATAATTGTGTTGGGGGAGTAAAGATTCCTTGCCTTCTTCTCTTTCTCTTTCTCTGTGACTCTCTCCCTTATTTTTTGTGTGTAACACTGGAAATTGAACTCAGGGGCATTCTACTTCTGAGCTACAATCCCAGCCCTTTAAAAATTTTTTGTTTTAAAACAGGGTCTTGCTAAGTTGCTGAAGGTTTTGCTACGTTGCTGAGGTTTGCCTCAAACCTGTGATCTTCCTGTTTTAGTCTGGGATTATAGGCATGCTGGGATTATAGTCTTCCTGTTTTACTGGGATTATAGGCATGCTCCACCAGCCCCAGCTTTGTCTTTTTAAAGTACACTCTGATGCCAGTTGCTCCTTTGCACACTTGCTAACAATGTTACCATAGATTATAAGCATTTTCATGTGACTAATCCTGTGCTATGTACCTGCAGTTACCTACATGAATGAACCACCACCCCTACCCTCAAAGATTGTCAGAGAATTATGTGTAGGCAAAAATTAATGACATCCACAAAAAATGAAACATATACCTTAAAGTACCTTAAAAAAGAATATTGGCTAAGGCAAGGAGGACTATTTTCAACTATAGAGACTTTTGGAAAGTGTCCCATCTAAGATGGAATGTAAACATAGAGGAAGAGGGAAGAAGAACCCCTAGCAGGGAAGAAGGAAAAGAACCCCCAGCTAGGGAGCAGCATATTAAAGACCGAAAAAGGAGAAAGGCAGTGATTCTACTTGGTCTTGTCTCTGGAGCACCAATGCAATGTTAGTGCTCACACAAGTCTCTGGCTAGAATAGAAACATCTTTCCTTTCTTCTGGCAGCAAAAAGGAAAGGAACTACTCCAGAAAATGACTTGGGACCTTAGTCATCAAGTTTGTTCAACTCTATCACTCATTGACTGGTGAGAGAGAGTTCCCTGGACCAAGTGTCTTGAATCCCTAAAACTAAAGTTTCTTTCCTTCCTAGTAGTCATAGTAGCTGCCTTAAGCCAGGCAAGTTCAAGAAAAGCAACTCAAGCCATTATTCCTTCAGACATTATCAAGACCATCCTCATAGATCATGCAAATTTATAGTGTGTTTTTTTTCCTCCTCAGAGACCTGGTTGTTTCTTCCTAATATCTTCAGTGTTTGGATATCACAATATATGTCAGAGTTCCAAAAGAAGAAAGGGTTTAGGTTTCCTCATAAAGATATTCTGGGTCCTGAACAAATAAAGGCTATTTTCAGTGTTCTCTGGAGCTGGTATGTCCTGGCTTTTAAGAATCAATTGTTAAATTGTCATAAATTTTGCAATCTGGTTGACATCATGTTGATAGCTTGAAATTGGCTATGGTGGGAGTGTGCATAGCATAAAAATTGGCAAAGGCTCTTATTTTGAGAGAGCTGGTTGTTAGATTTTTACCAATGCCATGCTGAATACTTAGTTCCTAAGTATGCTCTCCCTAATATGCAGAAGCTAGGGAGAAAATGGGTCATAAGTGGGACTCTAGATCAAGAAGGAGAAACCTTAGATGAACAAAGAAGGTGACTTAACTGAAAGTGATGGAGGGGGAGGGAATACCCTAATGCACATGATGTATATTCACAAACATATCAAAGTCAATCACTAAACTGAATATGCGAAGGAGGGAGGGGTCAGAGAATGGGGCAAGAATTAAGGAAGGGTTAAATGAGAGATGTGTGCAAGTATGCCTCTACCAGCTTGTACCTAGCAAAGATGTATGATTACAAGGAACCAATAAAAAAATAATAATAAAGAGTCACCAGACATTCTATACTGGTTAGCCAAGAGCCCATGGGTGGCTTTCAGAAGATTATCACCTTACTATATACACATGGAATATTGGTGTCCCTAGAAGGATTGCAAGATGTGTATCAGCAACGGTGTTGATCAGACACCCACCATCAAGCCTTCTGTGTGCTCTGGGGAAAGTGAAGAGATAGTAGAGTTTAGTGTCTAAAGAAACTAGCTCTAATTGTCATTCACTGTATGATTTCAGATAAGTTATTTAAGTCTCTGTAGTTTTCTTTTTACTTGCAAAATGGAGATCACAGTACTTATATAACAGTTTCAGAAGATATTAAATAAGATACTAAGTACACTGAAGGCATTTAGAACAATGTACAGAAGAGATTAAATACTCAGTAAATGATAACCATGAGGACAATCTAAGTTCAAATGCTTATAGTGTTACTCTCCAGGTTGTGCCATTTGACTTTAATCACCTACTTTCTCTGGGCCTCCGTTTTATTTCATATACAGAATTAGAAAACCATAAAATATTCACAGTGTGCAATGCATTAGGTAGTTGACACATAATTTTCTACTCTCCTTTGGGTCTTCTCACTATTGCAGAGCCTTGATCCTAAGAATAACATTCCCCAGACTCCCTTGCAGCTAGCATTCATGAGTAAATTAATTTCTGTCAATGTATGCCCTTGTTTGTAATGTAGAAAGCAAGCAAAAGCCACCTTTTTCTTTCTTGGCTTTTGTTTTCATTGGCAGCCAATGTTGTGTAGACACTAGGTATTTCTGTAGCAGAGGTTCAGTGCCTACAACCAATTGCAGGAATACTGAGAGGTGACTCTGCTGGCTAGGGAGAGCTTTGGCTGCTCTGCTCGTTGTGGCAGTGAAAGAAGTGCCCCAGGTTTTTACACTTTTGTTCTTGGAGTCTGACATGGAGTCCCAGCCTAGCAGCCCCTTCCAGCCCTCTTAACAATAAAAGAAATACCTAGTTCACTCCCCAAATGACCAAAGTGCATTTATGTTTTGCAACTGAACCTAGACTGATTCCTAGAGGTTGGAAGAATTACGTAGGCATATAGAATAACGCACTCGAGGCATTGTGCCTGGTGTAACAGATTTTTAATAAATGTGAGCTCCCTTTTCTTCCTATATTCATCAATCATTCTTTCTCTATTGAAAAAAATGACCCTGTTTACCATGGCTTATAATTAGCATAATTTTGAACCTTTCTGTGTATGTGAGGAAATGTGCATTAATTTCCTGAAATATCTAGCCCCCTACTCTAAGTCCATTTCTATACATATAAATGCTCAAACATGCTAAATAATGTTACAAGCCTATGACCTTCACAAGTAGAAATATATGATCAATTATAAACTTGGGAGGTAAGGCTCTCCTTTCTAGAAACTTATAGGAGATGGCTTTTCTTGGCGATATTTTCCTTGGGATCCCAGAATCAGGTTTGTGCCTATTTATGCCAATTCTTAGTGGAGGTACTGCCTGACATCCAACATTCTCTTATTAATTACAGTACATTTTTTCCAACTGAGCATTTCCTCTTGGAGTAATTGTTTTAAAAAAACACAAAAATTCAGCTCTTTCTCTGCACTTTTTATTCAAGTATTTTCCGAGTTATTTCCTAAGCAATAGTAATTGTTTCTGTGATTAAAATGTCAGGAGGTGGATGGAGCTGATTAAATTAGCCTCTGACCACATGTACCAAGAAAGCCATGTGAGAGAGCACTAGGTGACCTCATTACTAATGTGGTATATTGTATTAACCTTGTTCCAAATGTAAAATGTGCTGAAAACATTGATACTCAGCTCTTCCTGCTTTTGTTTTGAGCACCTCAGGCAACTACTCACTATTAAACACTGCAGGAGTATCACAAGATGAAAGTCTGGGAAAATTAAATTTAGATGTGAGCTGAAATGACTATAATACCACATTTAATGCCTGCTTCTATAGAATGTTGCCTTGACCTAAGGGTATTGCATCTTGAACAGGGTCTCTCCACTTGGTGGTGTATCTCCATATTTATCCTTGAATTTCCTGTTTGGGGTCAGGTAAGGTCAGTAGAGAGGGTACCTTTAATCTGTATCCAGTCGTATGATCAAAGACAGATGAAGAGCCATGGTGTCATAAGAATACCAAGAAGCCATGATGAAACTTAACATTTTCAAGAGTCAACATGACTGAATAACAAATTCTTTTGATTTTAGAAGCTATTTAAGCTCTGATCATAGCTCCTTTCTCATGCCAACTCAGTTTTATGAAATGGGGAAGAGTGTCATTTCTGCAGTCACAGGGACCTGGGCTCCACTCCTGATTCTGCCCTTTAAGTTCTGTGTCTCAGCTTCTATTCTTTTTTCTCTTCCTACTTTTCAACTTAAAACATAATTTGCAGATACTAACATTCACTCTTTGGGGTAATGTGTGGTTCAATGAATTGTAACACATGTGTGTATTCATGTAATCACTACCCAAATTGGGACACAGAATAATTCCATCATCTCCAGCATTTCCCCCAGGCAGCTCCTTTTGATGAAAACTCCCTTTCTGTACCGTTTGCTGCTTTTTACCTCTTGAAGCCATTGATCAGTTCTCCACACCAATAGTAGTGCCTTTTCCAAAATGCTAAGTAAATGGAATCATATGGAATGTAACTTTTTGAGACCAGTTTCCTCTACTTAGCACAATGCCTTCGAGATTTATTTGTGTTGTTGAATTTATCAATAGTTCATTCCTTTTATACTGCTGTGTAACTCTCCATTGTAGGAGATGCCATAGTTTGTTTATCCATTTATCTATTAAAGCATTAGAGTTATTTACAGTTTTCAGTGATTAGAGATAATGCTGCCATAAACTTTCATACACAGGTTTTTGTGTGAACATAAGTGTCTATTTCTTTGTCACAGAATTCTTCAACCTTGACATTTCAAGTGAAACAATTCTGTGTAGTGAGGATATATCCTGACTATTTCAGGATGTTAAACCTCATTTTTGGTCAACCCATTAGATACCAGTAGCAGCCAATGACCCAGGTGTGACAACCGAAAATTTCTTCTCACATTGTCAAATATTCCCTGGGGGGAAGGACTGGGTGCAAAGTTGCCTTCAGTTGAGAATCAATGTTCTAAGGTGAAAATCCAGAGGATGAGTATGTGTTTAACTTCTAAAGAAACTTCCAAGCTCATTGTGGTGGCACAAGCATATAATTCTAGTACTTGCTGAGACAGAAGGATCACAGGTTCAAGACCAGCTTCAGCAATGTAGTGAGACTCTCTCAGCAACTTAGCAGGAACCTGTTTCAAAATAAAAATTAAAATGTGCTGGGGATTTAAATCACAGGTAAAATAAAATTCCCTGAGTTCAATAATCCCAAGTACCACCAAAAAAAAAAGAAGAAGAAATCGCCAAACTATTTTTCAGGGTGCCTGTGTGCCATTTTTCATTCCTACCATTAGGGAGTGAGAATTCCAATGGATCCTCACCTTTGTCAAAACTTGTTAGCAAGATTCTTAAAATGTTTCCATTCTTATAATTGGGTAGTTCCTCCATTTATATATCAGGTACAATAATACTGTGGCAGATATTAGGGTAACTCATGAATATTTCTGCTTCTGCAAGTCTCGTCACTAGAATTTCTCTCCTACCCCTTTAAGTTGTATGTGACTATGTGAGTTGCCTTGGCCAGTGTGGAAGGTGAGGCAAATAATTTCGCTGTGGACACATGTGAGAGTGGATGTGTGCTTCTCCTTCCTCTCTTGCTCCAAATTTGGCAATCAGATACATTCCAGATGGTGGGGACTTCATCAGCCAGTGTTGCTGAATGAAAATGACATGGAAGAGAATCTCCTGCCAAAACTCAGATGGACACAAGGCATGAGCGAGAAATAAACCTTTGTTATTTTAAGCTACTGACATTTTGGAATTGTTTGCTACTTCATTATACCTATCTTGTCTAAGTCAAATTCCTATATGATAGAATCATTGCATTTCTGAGACGAATGCAGGGGGGACATTTAGCACAGTTCTTGGTGCAGAATAAGTGCTCAGGGAATGATTGCTACTATTATAACTATTTACTTTTTCTTGACCATCTACCCTATGGTGGTTCTCCCTTTTATAAACTCCAAGCTTTTATTCTCTGTAATGCATTAACAAAACCACTCAGCTTCTTCAATACATCCCAAGAACAGATTGATCTCAACAAGATGGACTGAAGTAAGCACACATTTCATTGGCCACCTGACCCTCAGGTGTGCTGGTAAGTCATCCAGGGTTCAAGAATGTAGCAACTCTCTGTAGGTGTAAATATAATCCTTTTTTGTTTATTCGTTTTAGGTACTTGGGATTGAACCCAGGGGCATTCTATCCTCAAACTACACTCCCAGACCTATTTTATTTTTTATTTGGTAACATGGTCTTGCTAAATTGCTGAGAACTTCACAGAACTAGAGAAAGGAAAATAGATGACATGGGCACACTAGCTATTCAAGATTGTAGAACTGAGCACATTTATGTACCTCTCCCTGATCTCCCAATATTCTTACAGTGAACAAAAGGGTATAAACCAAAGAACTTAACTAATTAAGACTCTAGACAACAGGAATGAGCAGAAACTTTGTGGAATTTCTTTTTTTGTTTTCAAATATTTATTAAAATTGATGACATCTTCTATCCCATAAGCATCCATTCAGTTAACTTCCTGGAACAAAAAGGCACTCTTAGCTACAGCTCCAGATTTTCACATAAACAGTATTTGAGGAGTATAGAATATACTTTGTGGAATTTCTGAATGATAAGAAAGAAAATAAGATAGGCTTGGCCAGAAGTCAAGATTAGAGAACACAGCACCTCAGAAAGGCTCACTGTAGAAAGGAGAACTCATACTCCCAACAGAATCCTGGAGAAACTCCAAGTATGAGGAGCAGGGATGGAATTCAAAGAAACTCCCCAAATCCATCTGAGAAAAGATACTTTTCCTTAAAAAGGAAGGGGCAGTAAAGTTTCAAGGAAAGAAGCCTTTTCTAATTTGAATGGACCTGGTTGGAAGGGCACTGAGAGCTGTGTGCATGCATTTTTCTGAAACTGTATACCCCAATATGAGGTGAAAAATAAAGAGGAAGAGGCAGCAATACATGTACAGGAGTGAAATCCACTGTCCAGTGGCACTCATGGAGTGAAGGTGTGTTAACCATGTCTTCTATATTCCTTTTTCCTGTGCTTCAATATTTGGGGACTTGCTGACCCAGAAGGGATTGCCCCTCCCAGGGTTAGCCAATTCCTAGAGATAGTAAACAATCTTCTAAGCATGCCTTCCCTTTGCAAACCAGCCAGCCCAGAGCCCACACCTCAACCACCTCCTTACTGGGCCCTTGCTCCCCAGGCCACTATCTACCTGCCCTAATCACTGGAAGCCCTGTGACCCAGAGCATGCTGAAATTCTCCATACTAGCTGATCCTAGCCTTGCTTACACGTGCCTTGACTCTTCTTGCCCACAGTTCCTCTCTACTTCCTGACCAACCCTAATGCTGTGTGGCCATGTGATATGGAATGCCATTTCTATTCTACTATACTATAGAATAGACATCTTCCTTACTGTGGCTCCTGGTGTTCCCAACATGACTGTCAACTCCCTGACCAACCTCCTTAGGAAATCCCAATTATTGGCATATATAATTTATTGTCATATATAATAGGTTTTAGCATTAAATAATAAATAAGTAGATAAAAATAGTTATATAGAATCTGGGCATAGTGGTGCATGCCTGTAATCCCAGTACTTGGGAGATTGAGACAAGAAGATTACAGGTTCACAGCCAGCCTTTGCAATTTATCAAGTCTCTCAGCAATCTAGTGAGACCCTGTTTCAAAATAAAAAAGTAAACCTGGGCTTTGGGTGTATCCCAGAGGTATAATTCTCCTGGGTTCAATCCCTAGTAACAAACACACACACACACACACACACACACACACACACACACACACACACACATACACACACAAACACTTATGTAGAATCATGAAGAAAAAAATAGCTTCAAGTGTAAAAACATATAAAATGACAATAATTAAACCATGGCATATTGGTTCATGAAGAGATAAGGAGAGAAACTAAAAGAGAAAAGGTAGAACAGACCCTTTCTCCTGCAGGAACTTAGTTGCATTTCAATTTAGTGGTGATGGGATTTATTCAATAAGTTGAGTAACTGAAAAACGTGAGATAGATCTGTTTATCATGTAATAGACTAAAATAATCTTGAAATGGATTATGGACACACATATAAAAACCCATGGTGATTAAATTAAATGGATAATGCATTTATAATCTTATGCTAAAGGAGGCTTTGCAAAGCAAGGGCAAAGCTCAGGAACCAAGAAGGAAAAGATTTACAGATTTAATATCTTAAAAATGGAAGCCTCTGTGCACCCGCAAAAGTGGCTATAAACATATCTAAAGGACAAATGATGAAACAGGAAAAATTGTAACACCTAAAACAGAAAAATGTTTAATATTCACAATGTATAACAAGCTCATAAAAATCAATATGAAAAAGACAACCTATTCTAGTAGAAAAACAGAGCAAAGAATATGAATAGGCAATCCACATAAAAATACAAAAGGCAAATAAACATAGGTGACGAACCTGACTAGCAATCAGGGAAATGCAAATTTAGTCAACAATAAGATAGCATTTTTCACATATCAGATTGGTAAGAAATTTAAAGATAATATCTGCAGCTGGCAAAGCTGTAGGGGAGAAGAACATCTCACACCGTTAATAAGAGGAAGACAATTTTGGGGAGGACAACTTGGCAGAATCCATAAAAATTACAAGTTTGTGAGTGTTTGATTTGGCAATTCCAATTCTAGAAACATGTCCTGTTGGAATGCTTGCTTAGGTACATGGAGATGTCTACAAAATGTTAGATTTGATATTATTTGTAACAATAAAATGTGGAAAAATCCTAAAGGCTTATTGATAGACCTGGTTGGATACTGTGGAGAACTTCACAGGGGATAAAAAGAAAGGATATTCCATAATCTGACTTATGAAATAGATACCTATGTTATCTTGTTGATTATGAAGAAAGAAGAATGAAATTTTCCAAATAATATGATAACATATATAGTATTATTTATGTCATATGTATATGTTAATAATCATATATATTCATATTTTATTTATATGAATGTAACTCTAACTAAAATGATTGATAAGGAATGGTTTCATAAATTCACAGTTTAACATCATCATCGTATCCTTTTTCATTTTTCACAGCTGATCATTTGAGTCTCCATAGACCTTAGTATAGAAAATTCAGAATCTGTGACTTGTGACTGCCTATACTCAAAATTGTCTAAAAACCTCAGGGTCTCATAAATGTCAACTGTGAAGTGTGTGTGTGTGTGTGTGTGTGTGTGTGTGTGTGTGTGTGTGCGCGTGCCCGTGCGCATGCACATGCTGGAGAGTGTATTAGCTTTTTATCATTACAGTGAAATTGTAGGTTAATTGTAGTGAAATTGAGGTTTTATCTTATAAAGAGAATAGGGTTATTTAGCTCACAGTCTTGGAGGCTCAAAGTCCATGATCAGGTGTATATGGGAGGATCCATTGGTTTGGACTTCATGAGGGTGGTGGATGACCACACATCATGGTGGAAGAGTTTACACTGCTAAACAGAAAGTCAGAGAGAGACAATGCATAATCCCCTCTGAGGGCACTCCCTCAGTGGCCCAGGACTTCCTACTAAGCCCCACCTCTCAAAGGTTCTACACCTCCAAATACTACTGCCCTAGGGACCAAGTCTTCAATCACAATGGACCCTTGGGAGACACAGTTAAACAAGCCATTTCCAAACCACAGTGGTGGTACAGGATGGCGGTGTGCCAATTTCTCTTCCAGACTCAAAAGATGAAATTGAATGAATGGTGATGGCTTTCACAAGATGTCACTGTAGTCCAGCCTGGCACAATCTAATCTATGATAGTGACACTTAACTATGAGGATGCCCCCTGACTCAACCACCTGTCTTTGGTACTTGAAGGATGTTTCCTACCCCTTTACGCTGAGATCAGCTGAGAGTGTGGTTCTCCATGCTCAGTTCTCAGTTCCCATATACCCAACTTACAGGGCCCCCACCAGCCAGAAAGCTTTGAGTCAAGAGTGGATTCTTCAGGCTCAGAGAGCTAACCTTGCCATCCTTCTTCCCTCTCTAGGGAGTTCACTCAGGGGTGGAGTTATTTGTTTTCCTTTCCTAGAGAAGGGGATGGATTGGTACTTCTCTATAGAAAAGATAAGTTGTGCTCCTAATGAATACAATCCTGACTGTGTACACCTTAGTACTGGTGGAGAGTGTAGAGTTGCTGATAGTCTCAAATTTATGTGCATGGGTCAGGTGTGGAAGGATTTGCACCCAACTATTAATTGTGGATCACCTCCCTGTGGGAAGGTAAGGAGTAAGGGAAGTGGGATTTAAATAACAGATATCACATTTACTCTTGAGTACTTCAAATGTAGTAAACTTTAGTTTGATTTCATTTGGGGAGGGTTAATGAACTTGTGCATCACACATGCACGCACACAAACCAACTTAAAAATTCTCAAGAAAACTTTATTCTCTCTTGGTTATTTTGGCTTCCAGAATACTTCTAATTTTCCTGCTCCCTGACTTGCAGCTCCATCCTGGTCTCCTTTGCTGGTTACACATCAATTATCCCCCATCTTTATGTTGGGCAACCTAACGTGGGGTCCTTAAGTTTTATATCTAGCATGATTCCATCAGTCATGGCTTTAAATACCACTGATGTTAAGTATACCCAATATTTTCTTTTCAGTTTAGCTCTTTCCTTGTTTCTAGTTTTCTAAACTCTACTGATTATTTGGTGTCTCTGCTTGGATATTTGCTAAATACCTCAAACTCAATATATCCACAACTGAACTCATGATATTCTTTTCCAAACCTGGTCTTGCATTTTCCTGCACAATGAGACATGATAATTTTATTCTTCCAATTGCTCAAGAGAAAACTTTGGATTCATCCTTGATCTCTCTCTCATATTCCATATTTAACTCAGCAATGACTATTGTTCACTCTACCTTCAAATTGTATCCAGCATCTGAACACTTTTCCTCAGCTCTTTTGCTACCTCTCTGGGTAGCTCAGATGTGATTGGTCTGCCTCCCTTTCTCTCCAAAATACATTCCTCCTTTGAGATGTGTATTTCTCTCTTAAAATCTTATATGTTCTCCTAAGATCAGCTCTGGCCTCACTCCTTGAAACCTTCCTTGAACCCATATGCACAAGTAACAGCCACTTTCTCTGGGTGCCTTCTACTTGTTCTATTTTCTCACTAGAAATCTTATCTATCATTCAAATATATTGGTTTATTATCATGGTAACCCTGACTTTTCCCATTAAACCAGGAGATCCTTCAGGGAAGGCCCAGTGCCTGCCTTATTTCTTTATTTCACTATCATTCCAACCTCTAGCATCTACCCAGTGCTTGGACTATAATAGCTATGTGCTAAATACCTGCTGCCAGAGTGAAAGGAGGCAAGGCAGATTACTCTCCTGGGATTTTAAGTAAGAACAGATGTCATTGTGCCATTGAGCTCCAGAATACTTACATTACAGAGTCAGGAGTGAGAAGGATGGGAAGGTTGGGTTTTCTAAAGCTGTTTTGAAGTTACTAAAACAGTGCCTTCCAGGAAAGTCTTCAGTCATGAACGGACAGTATAGAGACTAGCACAGGAATTCAAAATAGACTGTGCATGAAGCCCAAAAGGGAACTTTGTCTCCAAGCTGTCTTATAGCTAATGCTAGTCTGGTAGGTAAAGAAAGAATGCTCCCTTCACCGCTTGTATCATCTCTGAAGGGTCATCCTATAGAGCCATTTCCAGAGGCATTTTGAGCATTGTGGGTGAACTTAGTTAGCAGTGTGGCCTTAGACATAGATGAGATTGGTGGGTGGCTATAACGACTGCAGCCGCCAACTATGGAAACTTGCCAGAGGAACAATTTCCTCCCTCAAAGTAACTTAAAAGTGTGATTGATCTCATCTCATCTTAGATCAGTGTTCCACCAACTCTTAGAGTCATTCTGTTAGAATCACTTGAGTCCTTTTAAAAATTGAATTGCTAGGTCCCATCTATAACCTCCTTGAATCGTATCTTTGGAGTAGGGCCCAAGAAGCTGCATTGTTAATAAGCACCCAGGAAAATAAGACACATATTAATGTTCAAGGATTCCTACATTAAAAGAACCCAACCCTAAATCCATCTAGGTGGTTCATCATGGTCAATCATTATGATGGTTAATTTATGTGTCAACTTGACTGGACTAAAGAATGCCCAGATAAGTGATAAAACATTATTTCTAGATGTGTCTGGAAGGGTGTTTCTGGAGGACATTAGCATTTGAATTAGTAGATGGGGCACAGATCACCTCACCAATGTGGGCTGGCATCATTCAATCCATTGAGGGCCCCAGTAGAACAAAAGGCAGAGGAATGGGAATGCATTTTCTCTACTGAAGCTGGTGCATCCATCTTCTGCTCTCAGACATTGGTGCTCCTGATTATCAGGTCTTTAGACTAGTACCAAGACATATATCATTAATTCTCCTGGTTCTTAGTCCTTTGAATTTCAGACCCAGGCTTATACCATCACCTCCTCTCCCACCACCATTTCTCAGGCCTTCAAATTCAGATTGAATTATACTACTGGTTTTCCAGGTTCTCCAGCATGCAGATAGCACTGATTCTTGTAATAAAACTTGTCATATATGTACACTATTGGTTCTGTTTTTATAGAGAACCTTGCCTATTGAAACTGAAAAGCTGGAGAGAGAAGGGAGTGAAAAAAATAGCCAGTTTTTGGAAACTTTTTTTTGCCTTCAAATTGTAGTCTCCAAATGTCCCCCTCCCACCAATAGAACTATTATTAGAGGGAAAAGAGCCAGAAAGAAGCCTATAGGCAGAGAAAAGTAGGTCCACAGGGCCAAGACAGAATGTAGACACAGCTTTTGGACACTTGTTAGCAATCACATCCAAAGGCAGGCAGGGACTCTGAGATGATTGGAAACTCTGGATGGTCATTCTATGTATTTTTCAGCAACTTACTGACCTAAATATAGATTTCAAATATATAGTTGTATAATGGAAACACTATCTATGGAATAAGAAAGAACAAAGTATGGATCCCTGCCCTACCAGTTACTTTTGGCTCCGTGAATCTGGATGAGTTGCAGTTTCTCTCACTCTCATTTTCTTCTTGTGCATAATAGAGACAATATTGTCACTTGGTTAACCTGTTGGGAAGATTCAGTGTGGTGTGAGGTCACCTAGTATGATACCTCACACTTAGGAGATTCATGAAATGAGACTTCTTCTAAATTCCTTTGTCTTGTCCCCAGTAAGGCATAATCAGAAGCTGGCATTGATTAAAACAGAAAAGGAAAGAAGGGAAGAACTAAAAAAGGAAGGGGGAGGAAAAAGAAGGGGGGGTGAGTAGGAGGAGACAGAGGGAAAGGAGAAGGGGAGGGAGGAAGACAAACAATATAGAAAGAAAAGAAAATTAGTTTGGTCCACTTTGGCAGATGTAATAAGCAATCTGCAAATAAAATGTTTCACTGCACATTTCAATTAAGACTTTTAAAGGGTACACGATGCTATTGTAGATTGCTCTGAATAACTAGACAGTAGGATAAAGACTATTTTCTGTAGCTTGGGGTGAAATAATATGAAAGTAAACATTGAAAAGCTCTTAAAGCATCCCAAATTGTTTTTTTTCCTTCCTTCCAATGTCAAAATACCTATCTCAACAGATATTTTTAAATTGCCTTTCTCTTTCAAAATCCTTCTATCCCTGGTGTCTTGCTTAGGAATGAAAACAAGAACTTGGCTAGAAATGGCACAATCTTTGGTAGGAAGTTTAAATAAATTTCAATTTGACTATCTTCTAGATCTTGGTAGCTATTGATTATGTTTTGCTACTGAGTTTTGTGGAAGCTGGAGAGAAAAACAATCTTTTAGTATGTCATGCTGTTCCTATTATCTCTTGATTCATAGCAAAGCACCTCAAACCCTCATGGCCGAATGTAGTGATTTATTATTATTACTCATGGCTCTGGGATTGCTGAGGTGCACTTGGATTTGCATGGTGTGGTCGCAATTTGGGGACACAGTAATATGAAGGCTTTCTGGGATGGCACCTGAGATGGGTCACTCCCAAGGTTGGTAGCAGTTTTGGGAAGTTGGCTGAGAACTGAGCTTTAACTGTAAACACAAACCCTTAACCATAGTCTCTCTAGCTGGTTTTGACTTCTTGAGAATGGTAACTGGATTCTGAGAGGGAGAGCCTCAAGACTGAGCATTTCAGGAGACCCTGGAGGAGACTGAGAGGTTTCTTATGATTTGAACTTTGAATTCATGCAGTGTCTCTTCTTCCACATTCTACTGATTAATGTAGGGCCAGTCAATAATTAAGTGCACAAGTAAATATTTGAGTGCATGAAGGTGTGACTTCAGGGAAGGATTGTTCATTGAGAACTATCTTTGGGGACAAGATGCCACACTTATTAACTTTCTAATTCCACTTCTCCACTCATGGGGGCAGTTCTACTTTTATAAGATCAATAGTGGGGCCACTTACCATTTAACTATAAATTCCAAATGGAAGTTTCACCTGCATGGGTGACACTAAAGCTACCATCAAAGGTGGTAGAACATGTGATCACACATTCCTTATTAAAGTGTCTATGGAAGTCCTTTTACTATATGAAGATCCACTGGGGACATGTGACCTTCAAGAGTCTCTGATTGCAATCCCTACAGAAGGGAGTGAGAGTCTCCCAGCAATTAAACAGTCCTGGTTGTCCCAGGTCTTCTTGATCAGCAGCAATCAAGAAGAACTGGGACAACCATCTTAAGCCTGCACCAAGGACACCCAGCTCACCCCTCCCACCAGAGCCAGAGCAGCAGGGATCTGTAAGTTAAATTCCCTCCCCAGGGTGCGGGGACCCCTATACAAAGGACAGACTCAGTCACCCGCCCTTCTAGTGATTAGATAGGAACAGAAGTGTGGGAAGAACCCAGTGTACACAGGGCATAGAGACCTTCCAGGCACACTGAAAATGCCCAGCATTTAGACTGCACTCCTGCCACCAGCAAAGGCAGAGAGAGAGACTCAGACAGGCCCTGTGGAGAGCTCAGAGACACAAGCTTGCAGCCGGAGAGGCATCAGCAGAACTTCCAGCCTGCACTGACAGAAGAGCAAATAAGAATGCCAGAGCCACACTAAAATATATAATAGAGTGAGCAGATATTTAAAAGCTGAAAATATCCACACAGATCCAAAGGGGCTGCAGAGGCCAACTCAGCTTTGTACTTACAAACTAGCAGGGTTTTTGTTTTTGTTTTGTGTGTGTGTGTGTGTTCTGTTTTATTTGTTTTTACTCTGTTTTCATTTTGTATTGCTTTGATTTGTCTATGTTTATTTGGATGATTGGTTGCTTTGTTATTTTTTGTTCAGTTTGTTGACTCTCATCCTTATCCCATTTACAAGCTTCCCTCCCTCTCTCCCATCTATATTCTTCTCCTAAACACTTTTTCTTTTCTCTTCTCATTTTCCTTCTTTCCTGGTCTCATATCAAGACCATATCATACTACCACACCTAAAACTCTACAATGACTACCAGAATCCCCCGACATATGCACTATGTCTAATCTTTACCATATATCACCTGAACACACTCAACCTCTTATCCCACTGGACCACGCCCTCTACTTTACCCTAATCTTGCATTCATCACTGTGACTTCTCACCCAACCTTTACCACTGAACACAACCTGTCCCTGTATATAGCAGCGGACACCTCTAAACCCCGACTGCAGAGATTGGATGAGAAAGCTAGCAAAAGCAGCAAAGATATAAATTTAATAATGTGGAAACCATGAGAAGGAAAAATAGCAAAAAAACAATAAGCCACCACAACCCAACAGTAACAGAACTCAACAACACAGAATGACAGAGATTACCAGAAGAACAATTCAAATCTTTAATAGTAGAAATGATACAAAACTTCCAGAAAGAATGCAGAGAGAGCTAGAAAGAAATAAAGGAACAAATAAAAAAAGAATCTGACACCCTGAACAGGAATCAAAGAGAAGCCTTGAAGGGAATGAAGGATCTGAAAGATGCAATAATTGAAGTGAAAGCATCAATAAAAACTATAAACGGAAGATTAGACCACATGGAAAATAGAATATCACTTTTAGAAGATGACCATTCCAAAAATGAATCCATAATACATAACTTAGAAAAAAATATTCGACAGTATGAATTGGAAATCGATGAGATTTGGGTCAATTTTAAAAGAGCTAACTTAAGAATAATAGGCATAGAAGAGGGATTAGAAGTTGAAACTAATGGAATAAACAATCTTTTCAAAGAAGTAATATCAGAGAATTTTCCAAACATAGAGAAGTTAACACAGGTACAGGAAACATATAGGACTCCCTCGAGACAAGACCAAAGAAGAGGTTCACCATAATAATCAAGTTGACTAATGTAGAGGCTAAGAAGAGAATTCTAAAGGCAATAAAAGTAAAAGGCCAAGTGACATTTAGAGGCAAACCAATCAGAATCACTCCAGACCTCCCAAATCAAGTCATGAAAGCCAGGAGGGGCTGGAGTAACATATTCCAAACTCTGAAAGAAAATAACTTGCAGCCAAGATTCTCATACCCAGCAAAACTCTCTCTCAAAATTGACGGGGAAATAAAAACCTTCCATGACATACATAAACTGAAAGAATTTACGACTTCCAAACCAGCACTAGAGAAAATACTCAAAGAGATTAACTGCAAAGAAGAACTAACAAGTCAGAACCAGAGAAACAATTTCCAGGAAGCAAACAACTAAACAAAGAAGAATAAACACCACCAAAAACAGAAGTCAAAACTCAAAATGTCAGGAATTAAAAATCATCTCTCAATAATCACACTGAATATAAATGGTCTCAACTCCTCAATAAAAAAGCACAAGGTGGCAAAGTGGATTAAATCGCGGAATCCATCTATATGCTGCCTGCAAGAAACACACCTTACAAGCAAAGATTCCCACAAACTAAAGGTGAAGGGCTGGAGTAAGGTAATCTATGTCAATGGAACTCTAAGACAAGCAGGAGTAGCAACCATATATCAGATAAATTGGATTTCAAGCCTAAGCTCATCAAAAGAGACAAAGAAGGTCACCTTTTACTAGTAAAAGAAACAATCCAGCAAGAGGAACTAACAATTATCAACATCTATGCCCCAGACATAGGTGTAGCCACTTTGATAAAACAAACTCTTCATGATATAAAGTCACACATAGATCCCAATACACTAATATTGGGAGACTTCAATACTCCTCTCACATCACTAGACCGACTTCTAAACAAAAGGTCAGTGAAGATGCCTCAGACATAAAGAATACCATAAACCAAATAGACCTATTAGACACATATAGACTCTTTTAACCAACTACAGCTGAATTCACATTTTTCTTAGCTGCACATGGAACCTTCTCCAAAATAGACCACATTCTGGGCCACAAATTGAGTACTGGCAAATTTAAAAAATGTAACATAATTCCCAGTATCTTTTCAGACTACAATGGAGTGAAACTAGAAATCAACTCCAAGAAGACCCAGAGTAACCATGTAAATACATGGAGACTGAACACCACACTGTTGAACAAGGATTGGGTCATAGAAGAAGTAAGGGGAGAAATTAAAAAATTACTAGAAACCAATGAAAACAGAGACACAACATATCAAAACCTCTGGGAAACTTTGAAGGCAGTAATAAGAGGAAAATTTATAGCACTGAGTGCCCACATAAGAAGAAGAGAAAATCACCAAATAAATAATCTAATGACATAGCTCAAACCCTTGAAAAACAAGAACAGTCTAACCCCAAAGCTAGTAGAAGACAGGAAATTATGAAAATCAGAGCAGAAATTAATGAAGTAGAGAATAAAAAAACAAGACAGAAAACCAACAAAGCCAAAAGCTGGTTTCTTGAAATAATAAAAAAGATAGATAAACCATTGGCCAACCTAACCAAAATAAAGAGAGAATCAACCCAAATTACCAAAATAAGAGATGAAAAGGGGGATATTATCACCGACAATGTGGAAATATAGAGGATCATCAGAAACTATTTTGAAAAAATATACTCCAACAAAATGGAAAATATAGAAGAAATAGACAAATTTCTAGACACATATAACCTTCCTAAATTGAGTCAAGAAGATATAGAAAACTTAAATCAACCAATAAAAATCAAAGAGATAGAAACAGCAATAAAGAGTTTACCATCAAACAGAAGCCCAGAGCCAGATGGTTTTCCAAGTAAATTTTATAAAACATTTATAGAAGAGCTAATCCTAATACTCCTCAAACTATTCCGGGAAATAGAAAGAAACGGGACCCTCCCAAACACATTCTGTGAAGCCAACATCACATTAATACTAAAGCCAAATAAGGACAGCTCAAGAAAAGAAAACTATAGGCCTATATCATTGATGAACTTAGATGCAAAATTTCTAAACAAAATACTAGCAATGCACATTCAAAACCACATCAAGAAAATTATACACCATGACCAAGTCAGGTTCATCCCAGGGATGCAAGGCTGGTTCAACATACGAAAAACAATCCATGTAATTCACCACATAAACAGAATCAAAGACAAAAATCACATGATGCTGAAAAAGCATTTGACAAGATCCAACACCCATTCATGCTAAAAGCACTGCAGAGAATCAGAATAGAAGGAACATACCTCATCATTATAAGGCCAATATACAATAAGCCCACAGCCAACATCATATTGAATGGGGAAAAACTGTAAGAGTTCCCACTAAAAACAGGAACAAGACAAGAATGTCCATTATCACCTCTTCTGTTCAACATAGTACTTGAGACTCTAGCCAGAGCAATAAGGCAAGAGAAGGAAATCAAAGGGGTAAAAATAGGAAAAGAAGAACTAAAACTATCCCTTTTTGCAGATGACATGATACTATACTTAGAAGACCCAACAAAGTCAGCCAAAAACCTTATAAAACTGAGCAACAAATTCAGCAAAGTGTCTGGATAAAAAAATCAATCTTAAAAAAGCAGAAGCTTTCCTGTATGCCAACCATAAATCCACTGAAAAAGAAATCCAGAAAACAATTCCACTCACAATAGCACCCCGAAAAATAAAAAACTTAGGGATAAACCTAACCAAAGAGGGAAAAGATCTCTGTAGGGAAAACTATAAAAAATTTAAAAAAGAAATTGGTGAAGACCTTAGAAGATGGAAAGATCTTCCATGCTCTTGGATAAGCAGAATAAATATCATCAAAATAGCCATCCTCCCAAAAGTGATCTACAGATTCAATGCAATACCCATGAAATTACCAAGGTCACTCCTCACAGACATAGAAAAATCAGTCCTTAAATTCATTTGGAACAACAAAAAGCCCAGAATAGCTAAAGTAGTTCTTTGCAACAAGAACCATGCAGGAGGTATCACAATACCTGACTTCGAACTCTATTACAAAGCCACAGTAATAAAAACAGCATGGTATTGGCACAAAAACAGATACATAGACCAATGGAGCAGAATAGAAGATTCAGAAACAGACCCATGCGCTTACAGTCAACTGATTTTTGACAAAGGAGCCAAAAACATACACTGGAAAAAAGATAGCCTCTTTAACAAATGGTGTTGTCAAAATTGGTTAACCATATGCAGGAAAATGGAAATAAACCCCACTTTCTCACCCTGCACAAGAGTCAACTCAAGGTGGATGAAAGACCTGGAAGTCAGGCTAGAGATCTTGCACCTACTTGAAGAGGGCATAAGGCCAACACTATAACACCTAGGCACAGGTAAAAACTTTCTCAACAAGACTCCAAAAGCACAAAGGAAGATCAATACATGGGATTGCATTAAACTGAAGAGTACAGCAAAGGAAACTATCAAGAACCTCAACAGAGAGCCCACGTAGTGGGAGAAAATTTTTGCTAGCTACTCTTTTGATAGAGGACTAATATCTAGGATATAAAGAGAACTCAAGAAAATCACAGCTAAGAAAACAAATAACCCAATAAAAAACGGGCAAAGGATCTACATAGACACTTCACAAAAGAAGAAATACAAATGGCCAATAAATGTATGAAGAAATGTTCCACATCATTAGCAATCAGAGAGATGCAAATCAAAACTACCTTGCGATTTCATTTAACTCCAATCAGAATGGAAATCATAAAAAACATAAACAACAATAAATGTTGGCAAGGGTGTGAAAAAGTGGGAACCCTAATACATTGTTGGTGGGATTGCAAATTAGTGCAACCACTTCGCAAAATAGTATGGAGGATCCTCAGACGAATGGGAATGAACCTACCATATGATCCAGCAATATCACTTCTGGGTATCTACCCAAAAGAATGGAAACCAAATTATCAGACCGATGCATGTGTATCTATGTTTATAGCTGTACAATTCACAATAGCCAAACTATGGAAACAGTGAAGATGTCCATCAACAGATGAATAGATTACAAAACTGTCGGATATGTACACAATGGAATTTTACTCAGCCATAAAGAAGAACAAAATCATGTTATTTGCAGGGGAATGGATGCAACTGGAAAACATTATGTTAAGTGAGATTAGTCAGTCACAAAGAGTAAAAAAATATGTTCTTCCTAATATGCGGATGCTAAGGAGATGATGGGGCATAAGAGGGACTCCAGATGAAAAAGGAGAAACCCTAGATAAGCAAAGAAGTTGACTTAACTGAATGTGATGGGTGGGGTGGGGGAGTCGGAGGGGGGCACCCTAATGCACATGATGTACTTTCACAAACATATCAAAGTCATTCACTAATCTGAACTTGAGAAGGAGGGAGGGCCAGGGATTGAGGTAGGAATTGGGGAAGGGGTTAAATGAGAAACGTGTGCATATATGCCTTTATTATCTTGTACCTAACAAAGATGTATGATTACAATGCACCAATTAATAAAAAACAACAACAACAACAACAACAACAACAAAAAAACAGTCCTGGGGAAGTAGTCTGGCATAGATAAACTCTTTATGTGGAGGATCTTGTGCAACTCAATCCCCCTCATTTCTTCACCTGGAAAAAAAGACAGACCTAAATAAGACCACTTTTAAGATTGCTTTTCTCCTGACATTCCATTGGTGTGCCAGTGGCTTAGCGTTTTGTAGGGAACACCACAGAGTAGAATACTTCAGTTCATTCATGGTTGTTGCAATATATTTCAGGCAATCACTCTCTCTGTTTTGAGTTTGGGTTCATTCATGAGGACAGCATATACAGGGTGAGTAAAGCCCTCCTTCTGTCCTGTGAAGCTAGAAGAAGAGTACAGACCATGGTGCCACTAGATATAGGTTGGTTTTCCAACCATAGGCTCTGAAATTCACAGATGTGAGATGGTTCCATTTTCTCCATCATTCTGGTCCTTGGTTTTCTCCTTTGCACAGAATACCAAACCCAGAGTTGTAGGAACAACCAGTAAGCTGACCTATCAGATCTTATCCCAAGTCTTCCTATCGCTGGGGCATTTTTGTTGGGTGTTTGTTCTTTTTCACTTCACTTGAATGACAAAATGATTATGGTGTATCTGTAACTTTCAGTTATCACAAATCTTTCAGAGAAATAGTCAGGGATGAATAATACACATAAATAAAAAATGAGCGAACAGTATTTCAAAGCAAAGCAAGCCTGTTTGAAAATGTGGACTCAAACCACAGTTTCAAACCGATCAAAAATATTTATTGGGTGCCTAGCATATGGAAGGCATTATGTTAGGTTGTGTAGAAGATAAGATTCATGTTTGCTCCCTGGATTCAAAGTTTCTTCAACTTTTCTTAGAGCTTGCTGAATTTAGAGATGGTTGGCAGTTATGCTAGAAGCACAGATCAATTTGCCTGCCTTCCAAGGAGAGAATTAAAAAAAAAATCCTTCTGCTCAGTACACAGCAGGCAGCTCAGAAAGAGGCCTACAAACCAAGCACTGAGAAAGAGGCAGTTTCCCTTCCTTTCCAGGTTTTTACAAGTAGGTCAATAGCAGTTCAGGAAAGATGAATCTAAAGAAAATACTGTGACTGACAGGGATGCAAACAGCAGCAGAAACAAATAAAAGATACCAAAGACTTTCTTTGGGAGTTAAGACAAAAATAAAGAACCCCAAATAACTGCATATTCTACTACCCATTCATTACCATAGAGGTACTGAGCACTCACCTGGATAGGGTGCTATGTGGAGACTGAAGTGGTGTGTGTATATGGAAGAGACTATTGGTGATGGTCAATAAGATATGTTTTAGGAACTCATGAAGGTGGAGATGAGACAGATACCTAAATAAGTATAATGCAAGAGAGAACGTTCTGCATGTTCTGCATATAATGCAAGAGAGAACAGGGTTTCACTAAGTTGCTGAGTGTACTGCCAAGTTTCCAAGGCTGGCCTTGAGCCAGTGATTCTCCTGTCTCAGCCTCCCAAGAACTGGGATTATAGGCATGTGCCACCATGTCTGGTTTATGAGTTCCCTTTGAGTAGCCAGTTCACAGCATCCACTGTGAACAATTGATAATTTTTGAGTAAAGGAATGATAGAAGCAAAGTTGTGCTTCTTGACAATAAATTTGGATTTAATAGTTAAATGGCCTTGGGATGGTCACAAAGAAAAAGATGAGAACTCTGAAGTCTAGAGAGATTAAATGACAGATTCATAGTCATTTACTATTAAGTGGTGGAATTGGTATTTGAACCAGTTTGGTGGTTTCTAAGATCTCTCCACCCATCTCTTAATGCTGACTCTGTAGGGTCTGTAACAGAACTATCTCACATAAAGCCACATGTATAAACACTGGAGCTAGGAAGCTGATTGTTCATCTGTGTCTTTAATCCTGAGTTAATTATGTAAATTGACTGATGCCTTGTAAACTCTCCTGGGAGAGTATAATAAGTGGAATTAATAAGAATCCATAGCCATTCCTTTGTCGAGTGGTATGGTATTGGTTTAGTCTCATAATTCTTGGACCTTCAATATCTTTAGGGGAATGACAAGGACAGATACATGTAAAATAAGAAAATGTGGGTATGAGAAATGTACAACCATTATTGGTCCAATCTTCATTCTAAAATTCTAAAATTCTCCATAATTGAATCAGGCTGAGGTGGTTTTAGGTAACCATCAGACATTGGGAGGCAGGGGAGGAGGTGCCTATAGTCTCAGGAATACTTTTAATTTTCTGACATAGGTTCATCCTTTTACTATTTATTTCTTCCTGTGGGTGAGCACGATGGCTGGAGTTGATGCTAGCACAATGAAGAAAAGGTCATGTAAATACAAAAAGACTTTACTATGAAAAACTGGACCATTGCCAGAAGCTTCCAACCCTCATATGTGACAAAAACAAACTAATTTAAGACACCGTGGTCTTATTTTCTCTTAAATTCAGTTAAAAACAATCAAAATTTTTGTAGGACATAAAAAAGCACTTGGTACCTAGTTTACACTCAATAAATGGTGCTTGTTATTACCGTCGTCATCAGTATTATTGTTATTGTAAGACTTAGAAGACATCAAACTATAGGCAAACTCTCGGATGAGAAGACTATCATCAAAATACACAAACACACATGTGGTATCCTTTGAAAAGATGGAAATAAAGTCCTAATAACGGATTTTGAGTAGCACAAAACCATGATGATTCTGTAGGGTAGAAATTGTCTGTGCAGATGTTAGGAAAATCCAATCTATAAGCCCAAAGCCGGATTATAATAAAGGACTCTCAGTTCAGATGCAGAAACAGAGCACACATGGCAGGGGAAGTGGGGAGGGAAGCATTTCTGCTGGAGAACTCCAAGTGATAACTGCAAAATTAGCTCTTGGACTCCATTCTGTCACTCTGACTTGAATTTTGTGTTCAGTGTTTATGAAGACAGACAGCAATGAAATTAACAAAGAGAGATTGTGGCTTTTCGGTAAAGAATTTAGAAATCAGAGCATCAAGGTCCATGAAAATGTATTCTTTGACCTTCAGAATTCTCGAGCCAACTATTGAAGGAGATAAATTGTTAATCTATAATCTCTGCTAAATTCTCAGAATGCACCCAATGTGCAAAATTGAATCCTACAAACAATAGACACCATGAAGAATAGAGAGGCTATCTTTATATATATTTTTAAATAAGACCAGTGCATAGAATAGCTCTAGGCATAGATATCCTTACTAAAGAAGTGAATGATCAGATCAGTAATATACTGTCATTCAGAAAAATTCAGAAATCCTGTATTTATGAGGATTTCTGTAATATCTATAATGCATGCTAAATTCTTGGAATGAACCCAATATGCAAAATTGAATCCTACAAACAATAGAAGTATAGGATAACTATATTTTTTAAATAAGCCTAGTGAATAAAATAGTTCTAGGCACAGATACACTTACTAAACAAGTGAATAGTCAGATAAATAATATAGTTATTCAGAAAAAATCATAGATCCTATATTTATGAGTGCAATAGTTCAAACTTTCTAGCTATCTGTATATTGTATGTATAATTTTTATTTATAAATTTTCAGACATATTTGTTATAATTCATAGAAACACATACAAAGCAGTAAAATAAACAATAAATCCAAGAATCCGAAACTCAAGATAGTTGATCATACCTGTCTCTTACCTCACATCCCATTAAATGATACAAGGTATACACAGATAAACACATTACTGGAAAAGTATACAGCACTTGTATTTGGCACATCAGAATATTGAGAAATTTCTGAAAGATATAAGGCAGATGGTAACTATTGACTAAGACCCTTAAAAAGCTAAATAACTCACAACAAAAAATGGAGGAAAGAAGGGGCTAAGTGAACACATTTTCCTAGTAAAATTCTGGATGGGCCTTAAGATCAGGGGCAGGGAAAGAGTGTGGGGTAACTGAATCAAAAGTCCTGAACAAGATGTCCCATTCGAAAGGCTGACATAGGTAGCGTTTGTCCCCTGCGTCAAGCTGAAAGAGTGACTGCCTGAACAGACTGGGGAATCATCTATAATAGGTTCTCAGCAGGCACTGAAATAAGCGAGATGTATCTTTGGTTACCTCACCAGGCCACTAAAGGTAAATTCCCACACTTCCTAAGGTAGACTTCCAGGATACTAGTCTCCCTCCATCCCCTGAGAGGAATCCAGACTTCTGTCACCAGAATCCAGTCACTGTTGGATAAACTGGAACTCACCAGTGATTTCTGCATGTAATGGAGAATTACTTTACAAACTCCAGGTACTAATTCTGTTCATTGTATATATCCTGATTTACAACTGCAAAAAATAACCCAATCTCTAATGTTTAATGAAAATAAATAATCTTATTAGATAAACAGACAAATCCCCTAGGGAAGAAAGTTAATGTAGAAAACAAAGAAAATTAATGTAAGTAAATCAGTATCTTCAGAGACCATTGTGAGTTCATTGCCAGTTTAAAAAAAATGTTTGAATCAGAAATTTTAAAAATTAAAAAATATAATTGTGGAAATCAAATACATGAATATATCTGAAATCTAGGAAAGTAAGACAAATAACTTGCCTAGAAAATAACAAAAAGTGAAATAGACTATGAGAAAGTAAAGAGACTGGTATAGCAGGCAGAATAATGGCCTTTCCAAAGAGGCAGATGTCCTAATCCCTGAAGACTGCAAGTGGTGAGTACATTTCCTTACATGACGAAAGGGACTTGGCAGTGTGATTAAGGATCTGGAGATGGGGAGATGACCCTGGATTGTCCTGGTGGGCTTAAAGCAATCTTGAGCATCCTTATAAGCAAAAGAAGGAGAAAGAAGTATTAGAATCAGAAAGAGATTTTAAGATGCTATACTGCTAGCTTTGAAGATAAAAGGGCCCAGAGCAAAGGAATACACACTGAAGAAAATGCAGGATTGGCCAGTCCCCTAGAGCCTCCAAAAGAATTCTCCCTTATTCATACCTTGATTTTAGCCCAGTGAAACAATTTCAGGTTTCAACTTCTAGAACTATAAAATACTTTGTGCTGCTTTAAGCTATGAAGTTTTCATCATATGTTATATCAGCAAATAGAAACTAATACCCATGGAGAGGAGATTCAACAGACACAGTAGCTGTGTAGTGACAGTTCAGAAGGAAAGAAAGAGAAGTAATGGAAGTTTTGATGTAATAGAACAAATAATAGAAGGGATTCCTCTGAGATGAAAAGGAACTCGAGTTTTCAGGGGGAGAGGAAAAGGACAACTGAATCCTTTATGGCAAAATTGCAAAAAATCTGGGATCCCCAAGGATAAAGAACAATACTACAATTTTCCAGAAAAATATGTAAGTTTGATGTAAAGGAGTTGTTATTTTCAGCACCAAATTTGTTATTTATTTGTGCTAAGTATGTACTTTAATTTTCAAGGGACTTTCTGAAACCCCTGACTTTAATTGCTAGCACCAAACTTCTCCTCTATAATACAGATAACAGGAAAATATGGACTAAACTTTATAATGATCTAAGGAAGTACATTTTAATGTTTGAATTCTATTATTAAGGTATATGGTGGGAAAATAACATTTTTAGATATATTAGAATAGAAAAAGTTTACCATTCATTCTTTTCTGAAAACAAAATGCCAAAATATGGTGATATTTCAGATTGCATTTCAGTAAGATAAATCTGGGAAACAGAGGTATATTGTATAACAATAAAATGAGCTATGATATCAGTAAAACTTATAGTTCATACTAAGTAATTGTTGAAAATATGGCAGTGAAATTTAATGGAATTGTTAAGTAGGAATTCATAAAACAGAAGAGGCACAAAGTAAAAAATTAACAATCTGGAACCAAAATTTAAGATAGTTTTTAATAGCTCTGAGAAGGTAGTAAGGAAGAAATAAAGAGAAGTTATAAAACACCTAGTGATACAAGTATTATTTTGTTTAAGAAAGGTGGTTGTACATACTGCTTCATTTTAATAGAGACTGGAAAATAATGTTTGATTACAAAGAGTTTAATGATGTCCAGTAGCTGATCAAAAATACAAGGAGGAACTTTTAAACTACTGAAGGTAACATATAAAGAAAAAATAAGTAAGAAAATATGATAAAAGATGAAAAACATGAAGTAAAATCAAACACATGAGATATTATAATGAATCACCATCAGTTGAATATTTTTTGTTTAAAGAACTCTCAGTTTGGGATGGGGAAAGAGAAGAATATTACTCTGTTTAAGGAGAAATAGGTAACATGAAAACATGCAAATAAGTTGAAAATAAAGAATGGACAAAGATTTATCTGGTCAATAAAAGTGCAATGGCTTCCTAGGAGTAACAGACAAAACAAAAACCAAGACGAAAAGCATAATATACAAACAGCATAACTTACACTGATAAAAATGTACGTTCTAAAGTATAATAGGTGTGAATGTAAAAGTGGGTCAATATATAAAAGAGAAAAGATAACAAAAGAGAGATTTTATTGGGAAAAACATACTGGCAGACTTTTAATTTTGTAGACACCCAAATTAGGGATATAGAGGATTTGAATAATAGAGTGAACAACCAAGAAAGAATGAAAAGGAGAAAAAGGAGAGGAAGTGGAAAAAAAAGAGAATAAAATAGGAGAAAAAAGGAACAAAGGGGAAAATTAAGTTTTGCTCTAGACATACTGAGACTACAGATTACATTTACATGCCTATGAAATACTTGGAAATATTGATCATATAGTAGGCTGAAAGACAGTCTCAGTAAATATACAAAAGCTCACATTCTACAAGTCACATTCTCTGACTACATTGCAAGAAAGTTGGATGTTAAAATCAAAGGTATAACAAAAATAAAAGTTGAATAAAAGGAAAATAAAGATCCCTGGACATTTTTAAGCATTAATGTACACAAATAACACTTAGGTA
>PVLC010013975.1:0-39906 GCA_004027655.1 Graphiurus murinus | reverse complement strand
TTGACCCATGACCATTTGACCATTGGAATGTATACAGGAAAGATGTGAGAATATCCTGGTCTTTGCCCCAGTGAAAAATCATGGGCAGTCTGCACTGTTGGAAGTACTGAAGAGGGAAGGGAGTCTGCCATTGGGTAGAATTAAGTTGTCTCCTTGATTTGTCCATGTGACTGATTTAACTCAAGAAGGCTAGGAATTATTTGGCTTTTAATCTATCAATAGACCTTAATAGCTCTTTCATCATTTCAGGTAAAGGGAAGAAAGATTTGGGGTTTAGCTGTCAAAATTACCAGCTGTTGTGATTTTGAATAAATTATGCAAATTATTTAATAATCAGTTTCCATACTCCCAAATGGAGATTATCCTACTGATAATACCTCATGGTGTTAGTTAAATAAATTAGCATGGAAAAAAACACTTAGCACATTGTAAACTGCATGAAAGTGATACAATCTTTCATAGCCTTTGTGGTTGCAGCTTGTGTTGGATTATCATCTGTGATTGACTGTGGAATAGCCACTGGATTCCCTTAAAACCTCAATTTCTCCATCTTTATGACTGGGGTAATAGCTGGGCATGGTGGTACATGCCTGTAATCCCAGTACTTGGGAGACTGAGACAGGAGGATGGTAGATTTAAGACCAGCCTCAGCAACTTAGTGAGACCCTGTTTCAAAATAAAAATAAAGTTTCAAAAATGGGTTGGGGGAATAGCTCAGAGTTAGAATGACCCTGAGCTTAATTCTCAGTACAAAAAAAAAAAAAAAGAAGGGAAAAAAAAACCTGGGACAATAAATCCCTGCCTTGCTTAGTTTAACAAGCTATACTGAAGATACTACAAGAGGTATGAGAATTTTAACTCAAAAATGTGTGAAAATTAAGGTAGTATTTTTTTTTCTTAGTTTGGCAACATTACTTTCCCAGAAGGAACTAAGGTGAGCTATCCATGTTTTTACTCTGATTTTTCTGCCTGGGATTCTGTCCTCCTTCTCACTTCCCTGCCTACCTGACTCACCGGCATTCATTCATCTTCCAGTTATCTGTTATTGCTTTTAACCCTTTCCCCTATCTACTAGCTCATATCAGTCCATTTTCTGTTGCTACAATAGAATACCTGAGACTGGATAATTTATAAAGGAAAGAGGTTTATGTTGACTGAGAGTTTTGAAGGAAAGGAAGTTCAGTGTTGGGCAGTCACATCTGGCAAGGTTCTCTTGCTGTATTATAACATGGTGGTATCACAAGGTGAGGACATGTGGAAGAATGGTGAAGGTGTGTACAGGGGAGAACACAAGGGGTGACCTGTCTTTTTTGCACAACTCACTCACTCCCCCTAGATGGCATTATCTATGTGTGAAGGCTCTGCCCTCAGAGGCCAAATACCTCCCTCTAATTCTGCCTCCGAACCCTGCAGATTAAGTCTCAGCAAGAATTGTGGTGGGACAACCCATAGTCAAACCATAACCATCTCCCATGATTTCAATCACTCTCTACCCCCAGTGAATTAGCACAGATACTGCCATGTCCTCCCCAGGGAAGACCCAGCCAAAGATTTTGGGGGTGCTAAGTTTGAGAGGACTGACACTTGACTTTGCCTAAGATGAGGGACATTTGGAAAATTTCTGAGCAAAGTCATTAACACTTCTCATGGTCTGAGATTTGCAAAGCCCTGGTTTCATAAATGACTTAGACTAGTCTTCGTACTTGCTAGACACTGGCCACCAATGTGCCTAGACTAGCATATTACTCTATTCTATTTTTATTTCTATAAAAATAAGTTTCAGGCTGGAAGTATTGCTTAATGATAGAACACTTGCCTCACATGGGAAAGGCCCTGGGATCAACTTTTGCCACAGCAATAATAATAATAATAATAATAATAATAATAATAATAATTAATAATAATAATAACAATATTTTTTAAAGTTTCTTTACACAGTGACAATTTTTGATATGCAAGGGTTATGCAAATCTGAGATAGTCTATAGAAATAGACATAAAAATTTCTAAATTTCTCATTTAAATGTGTTTGTAGAATCTTCAGACTTTCTTTTTCACTAAAGATGTTTAGTAAATTCAATAATTCCAATTTCATTTATAAAACAAGTACTTGAATATATTTATTATTTGTGTGTGTGTGTGTATGTGTTTTACTGAGGATTGAACCCTTGCACCCATAGGCATTTTATCTCTGAACTACACTCTCAGCCCTATTTTTTTTAAATTATTATTTTGAAAAAGAATCTCACTAAGTTGCAGATGGCCTCACTAAGTTGCTGAGACTGGCCACAATCCTGCTATCCTCCCGCCTCAGTCTCCCAAGTACTGGGATTACAGGGGTGTGCCACTAGCATATTATTGATCTTTTTAAAAGTTAGTTTCAAAGCAATTTGACATGAAATCATTTTACAATTAACTTTTCTGCTAATTGTGTTTAATATTCACAGATTTAAATTATCAGAATTAAAATGCAATTTATATTTTAAGTTTCATAGTTTATTCTTCATCTTGTAGCCAGGCGGGGCGGGGGGGGGGGGGGGAGAGGACATAACATGCCTGGAGTCTACCTAGATATGCAGCTTTTTCCTGACCAATTTAATTTCTCTTACTTCTAAAAATAATGGTTGTTTTGTTAGAACTCTGAATCAAATTCTCAGAATTTATCTGTCAACCTGGCTAAAATATTTCTTAATTTGCTATAGTCTAGCCTCTTTTAACTTTGCAAATTGGTCTTACTCCTTTTTTATTAATTAATTTTGTGTGTGTGGTACTGGGGGATTGAACCCAGTGGTGCTTTACCACTGAGCTATATCCACAGCCCTTTTTATTTTTTATTTTGAGAGAATGACTCTCTAAATTGCCAAGGATGGCCTCAAACTTGTACTCTTCCTGTCTCAGTCTCCCAAGTACTGAAATTACGGGTAGGTACCACCATGCCCATTTCTTTTTCATTTATTTTTAAAATTATATGAAGAGACACAAATAGTCTAACATCATTCACACCCACTTTCCATTCCACCCTCCTACCTACAGTGTCATTGCGTGAATTTAGGGAAGAATGTGCTAAAGTAATTGGGTAGAGGAATTCTGTGCCAGACTCTTCCCAGTTCTCTTCATACAAAACAATATTCTGCTGAACGTGGTGCTACACCCTTATAATCCCAGTACTTGGAACATTGAGATAAGAGAATCTCAGATTCAAAACCAGCAGGCAGTAAATTAACAAAACCGTGTTTCAAAATTAAAAAAAAAAAAAAAAAATGAAATGGGCTGGGAGTTTTGGTCAGAGGTAGAATGCCCCTGGGTGCAATTTCCAGAAACACACACACACACACACACACACACACACACACACACACACACACAATTGCAGTTCTAAGTTAGAATGATTTAAAATACTAATTAGAAGTTTCTCCTAACCTTGGTGCTTGGGATATATTTAGCTTGAAAGGCCTTTAACTCAGGGAACACAAACAACTCTCCTCTATAGATCCTGAATGCAAAGGCAGGAGGACAGATGCACCAAAGTAGTACAATAGCTGGGACTATTAATCGTCTATTGTTGTGTAAGAAATGGCCATAAATTTATCAGCTTAAAATAACAAATGCATCATCTCAGTTTCTGTGGTCAGAGGTCCAGACACATGGTAACCGGGTTCTCCTCTTTGAGTCTCCTGGGACAAAGTCATGTGTTAGCCAGGCAGGGCTGTCATCTGGATGCTCTGGGGAAGAGAGTGCTTCCAAGCTCATTCAGATTGTCAGCCAAATGTAGTTCCTTCCAGTTTTTGGTATAAGGTCCCTGTTCCCTTGCTGGCTGTGGGCCAGGGGCTACTTGCTGCTCTTATGTGTGTCCCACACTTCCCCTAGTGCTTTCTCCATGGCCCTTCCATCTTCATAGCAGCCACGGAACATCCAGCCCCCCTAATCTGTCTGACTTCTGCCTTCAACTGGAAACCGGAGAAAGCTCTCTGCGTTCAAGGACTCATGCTTATATCTGGCCTACCTGGACAACCTCCCTGTCTCAAAGAGCACCTCTGCCCTGATGGTTAAGTCTTTGTTTCAACTTGCCTGGGAAATGGAGTGCCGAGGTTAAATGTTATTCCTGGAGGTGTCTGTGAGAGTGTTTGCAGGTGGTATTAGCATTTGATTGGGTGGACTGAGTAACGCAGAGAGTTCTTCCCAGTGTACCTGGGCGTTGTCCAATTAATTGAGAGCCTGGAGAGCACAAAAAAGTAGAGGAAGTAAGAATTCATTATCTCTGCCTGACTGTTGAAATGAGACATCACTCTTCTGTCTGTCAGCAGAAACTATATTAGTGGCCTTCCTGTTTTCAGAACTGTAACATCAATTCCCTGGGTCTCCAGCTTCCATAATCACATGAGCTACTTCCTTATTCATTCATTCATTCATTCATTCTTTCTCCCCTCTCCCCCCCACCCCCGTGTATTATTTGTTCTCTTGCCCTGGAGAATTCTAACTATCCTGACTAATAATTGTACTATATAGCATAACACAAAATCACAACAATGATATATCACCATATTCATGAATTTGAGGCATTAAGTCAGGATATCTCCAGAAAGAAGAGGCCATTGTAGAAATCCATTATAGCACATGCTGTCCCCATTTATGGGGAAGTTTCAGAATCCAAGAGATACCACACAGAAAGGGACACTGCCCGAGAATAAGAAGACTTTAAGTAGGAAGGACGGTTTTAGTAAACAAGTGGAAAAATCTTCAAGCACATTGATAAATGTTCTGCAGTTGCTGCTGGAATGGAACTGCAGGAAGGACAAAGATGATCTAACAAGGAGAGAAAGAAAAGAGGAAAAAGTAAATGAAATTTCACTAGAAAGGATCCAGAAATACCAGCCCCGAGCTTAAACATACTGAAACAAACAACATGAAAAGATTGAAAGAGAGGAGCCATAAAGGGAAAGAAGCCGAGCAAAAGAATAATCAGTGAGAAGGCCAAAAGCACTGGGACCAGAGAGATGATGAACACAGAACAGAAAGTCCTGACTTAGAATTCCCAGATGATGGAAAACACCATGCAAACAAACACCCCGCTCAGCGTCAAGAAGCTGTTCAAGGCTGAGAAGTTCCAAGATTTAGAAAATATAGGGGGCGGGGTAGGGTGGAACCAGGACATTTCACTGTAGATCAATCTAGTAGATTGTAAAGGGGGTGTCATATATTAGCTGTGAGCAGTAGAACAAAATGATCTCATCAAAAGGAAACACAGGCAGTGAGGCCAGAGACATCCTACTGTGGGTATGTTTTAATCTCCAGACTATCCTATGTTGTTATTACAACTATTTGTCTTTACCTTCTACCTAATCCTACAAACATAAATTGTAAAATATCAATGATAAGAACCCAAAGGAATCATCTGATCTTACTTCCTTTTACAAATTGGTAACCCTAGAACTAGAGAAGAAAATAAAGGTGGCAGGGTCAAACTGTGAACTCCTTGATAGTGAGGTCTAGAGACTTCTGACCAGTGATTTTTCTTGCAGTGGGGACAATGGTCTTCCTTTATAGATAAGCTAGCCATCCAAGATAAAGTTCATGGTATTTGGTAAATAGCGACTGAAAAATTGGTCTTTCCCAAGATTGGATACTCTAAAAAGTTATGGGTCCTCTTTTAGGATTTTTTTTAAAGCTTTATATTTATATTCTATGCCACTTCCTCACTCCTCCTTATGATGAGTATCTGTATTTTCATTCAAGTATTTTTGGAAAAGGATTTTTATTTTATTTCAACTGTCAGTGGTTTCTAAATTTTGAATATTTCTGTGTCAACTAGGAGTAGGGGAGTCATAGTTTTACAAAAAAAAATAGATTTAAATATCTTTATATGGTGAATAAATTTTTATTCCCCATTAAATGCTATTACACATGAAACATGGATAGTAATAAGTAGATATGGGATCTGTATAGAAATTCATATACCTACTGGATAAATATTTACCTATATGAAAATGCATAAGAATTTCCATCAAATACCCTGATTTCCTCATATTATGAAGGTAAGAATTGCCACAGCTCCTTAATAACTGGATCTTGAGCAAGACTCAGTCCGCTGGAGTCCTGCAAGGCAGACGATTCCAAAAGAAGGAATGCATGGCATGTCCCACTTTGCATTATTATATTCTGGAAATTTTGGGCGCTTTGGGTTTTGCTTTTACATTAATTATAAAGGAAATTTCTTAGAAACATGTGGCCTGACAGATACTGATCTATTAGCTGAAAAAAGCAGTGCCTCAAGACAACCCAATTCATTAACCTCTTATAAGCATTAGTCAAGAAACAGGCTTTGCAAGTTTATCTAAATAGTTACTACAAATAGTCTTTGCCCACTCCCACCTGGTCTCCCTGGAATTTTACAGGATACATTAACCCTCTAACTATCTGAGATAAAGATAAGAACACTGCTTAAAGGGGCTAAACAAATTGTAAAGATTTAAACTATTGGAAAAGAATTTTTATATATGTGTTGTATTTTTATGTACTAAAAGAATTTTTAGATACGTGTTGTAACCTTGACTGGTTGAGGATGACCTTTGGAGAAACAGGTCTGTGGAAATTCCTGTTCTATATGCCTCATTGCAAAATATATATATATATATATATATATATATATATATATATATATATGTATATATGTATATACATATATGAAAATGCATAAGAATTTCCATCAAATACCCTGATTTCCTCATATTATGAAGGTAAGAATTGCCACAGCTCCTTAATAACTGGATCTTTATATATATATATATATATATATATATATATATATATATATGAAACAGTGACTAACAAACAATAAAACAGATACACTTCTTCACCGCATTTGGTGTGAGTGTATTCTTGCAACCTCATTCCACGCCTGTCAAAAGACCCCCAACCCCACTGCCTCGAGAGCTGGACCCTGGCAAAGAATTGGAGCAAATTATACTTTCCATTTCACTGCACTTTAAAACAAGTAGCACAGCTGGATGTTGTAATGCATGCCTGTAATTCCAGTATGTGGAAGGCTGAGACAGGAGGATCACAGATTTGAGTCACACATCAGCAATTTAGCAAGATCTTTCAGCAACTTAGTAAGACCCTGTTTCTAGGGTCTTAGCTTGGTGTAAGAATACTTCTAGGTTCAACCTCCACTACCAAAACAAAAGAGAAAACACATACCACATGTCCAGTCGTTGGGCTGTGCACCACAGACTTCCAGAAAGTGGCCATTCTCACTACAGCCCATGTGAATAGCCCCCTGGGATTAGGGAGTTTGACAACTGTGATGTTATACATGGTGTTATACAGGAAAAATACATCTCAAAAGGGAACATCCTAGTATATAGAAGATGGTATTAAGCTGTCCAGCCTAATAAAACATCTCTCACATTTGGCTAAAATTTTCCAGAAACCCTCCATGTTGGCTGCGAAGAATCGATGATATATATACATTTTTTGTTGTTGCTCTGGCTCAGAAGAACCCTTCTGCTATTGAGATACCATCTTAAGATAGTGAGAATTCTGCTTGATAACAGTCCAGCTTGCACTCAGGAGCATGGGAACAAGCCCAACAACAGTTAGAGGAAAGGGAGCACGGTGATGAGCTCACATGTCTAAACACAGATAGAAGAGGAGCCAGACGTTGAGGAGGGGAGAGCAGGAGGAGCAGCCAGTGGAATGGCTGTGCGTCCTGAGGCGTGCATAAAGGCATGATAGAACCAAAAATGTGCATTAGTCCAGCCAATTTTATTCAGAATATATTTTAACCTAATGAGCTGAGTTAAAGGCACAACCCCTGTGCACATGTTCTTTGGTATTGATTCTTGCACTCTATTTTGAGTTATAGACTATAAAAAGGGTTTTTTTTTTTTTCAAATTCTGAGCTTATCTAGGGCAATTAAAGTATAGAACCATGACAAATATTTAAAACCTCTATTCCAGGATAGGCAGGGACATTAATAGAGAGTTATGAATCCAGAGAGAAATTTTTAAAAGAGAGAAAGAAGGGAAGAAACACAAAGCAAATATTCCAAGGATTCTTTGCAGATTTTTTTTTTAGTATTTTCTACTTTTAGAAGAAATAATCAAATCAGAGAGGCTAATGATTTCAAAGTTGGGGAGTTGGGCTCAGACTGACTCAAACCCCAAGGCAGTCCTTATGCTTCTGCTCCTGGAGCTCGATACAAGTCAAATACCTCCCTAGTTCAACTCTAACCTGGACCACTGGAGGAACACATGCCATTTTCCAAATCTTCAGCTACTGATCACAGGGACAAACATGCTTCCCCTTTGCCTTTGGTACCTGAGAATAAAAGAACAACACAATGAAGCCGCCAAATACAAGAAGGTCTTGGGGTAAACAACCTTTCTGTGGTTCCTCCAGACGAAAAGACAAGTAGCAGAAATTAAGATGAATCATACAATTTCCTTGTTATGCTTCTTAGATCAGAATTGATCTACAGAGAAAACAAATCCTTCATTCATTACTTATTATTTATTCATTAAAAATGGATGTAATAAAATGCATATCTTATGATCTTAGATGCTGGGAATGAGCACAACAATAGAAAATACAATTGCTGTGCTCATAGAAGTATTGAAGCATAGTAAGATATTTAATGATTTTTCAAAAACTTGAATAAATGAGAAGTGGTACAAGCTCTTTGATGCCATGAATTCCTGATTCTATAGTGAGGGTGAATCTCCTTCCCATAGATAACATGCAGCCACAGGAAGATTAAACTGAGAGGACAGCTAGAATATGCATAGCATGGTGGCTTCCCTCATCAGCATGGATGTGGCCTGGTGTACCAAAAGTGCTCACTAATGCTAGTCTGTTCATTTCTGGCCTCACATAATGGACACTGCCCAATGCCTTTAATCTATATTAAGTTCCCTTTCTTACATAAAATATATTTGCACATGAAGATGCTAAGCCATGTGCTTTGGGTACATAACCAAAACATCCTGAAACAGATCCTGTTCCAGTCAGCCACTCTTTCCCTGCATCAGTACCAAGATCTGGGTCCAGAGGATAAGGCCTGAAGTCCAGATGCAGAGACCAGACAAACAGCATGAGGCTCCAAGCAAAAGGTCAGTCATTAAGTGACTCCCATCGAGCTACCTAGTCTGAGCTTCCCAGTACATGTCCTCCACCTCTGCACCTACCTGGTTAAAAAATGTCTGGGTTCAGGCCATATTTACTTAGCTATCCATTTCTGGGTCCTCTCTGATTCTGTTTGTTAGCTCCTGTCGTCACCACCAGGCTGGAGGCCAATGTTTGTACTGGGTGGGAGTAAAGGGAGGCATAAACAGAATCAACCCTCTTGTGTTTTAAGAAATCAGGCTAGAATTATATACATATTTCATGTCAGAAAAATAAAATGTGTCTTGGCGGTGGCTGAGAAGTTGGAGCGCTTGGAGGGGGAGTGGAGAATTGGCAGAATCGTTCCCCTTATCCTTGGCCCCCCGCCTGACAATCGTTCAACCTCTTACTCTTGGAGTCAGCTCCTTCCCCCTCTGCTGAGGCCTTCCAAGTGCTACAACATCCTTGTTGTCATCTCTAGCATGTGGTCAGGAGCTGGGATGGACGGAAAAGGAAGGGCGCTTTTATAAAATGGCATGTGTTCGCTAACTTATGTGAGGCTTGTGTTCACACCAGTGGAGAGAACCTAGCTTTTCATGAAGGAGATAGAAAAGTGCAGAAAGAAAGATCTATTCACACAAGGATTAGGTGATCTAAATGACGACACACTTAGGAATCCACCTCTTCACCAAAGATGGAAATCTCAGGTCTCAGGTTTGTAGGACACGAAGGAAGACAGTGACTGTTTGCTAAAATTAAATTAAATTAATTAAAGAGTAATTAAATCGCTCTTAGCACCATTGCTTCCCTCTGGCTCTAGTAGATCTGGTTCATAATTTCTGCTTTTTCCTAAAACATCTCTGGGGTGCTGTCTTTCCTGAGTGTTATGGACACGTGATGCAAACTGTGTCCTGATCCTCCAGCCTCGCTCTCACCAAGAGCTGCCACTGCTTCTCATTGTAATCCTAGGATGGCTCATGCTTCTCTTCCTGTAACCTCCAACTCCTCCAAAAACATTCTCCTACAACCCATGGTCTCTACAACCCTCAGGATTTCTGGCGACAGTGTACTTGGATTGAGATGACCCTCCCCTATGGTCTAGGACATATGGAATAAAGTTTTGCAGATCTACACTAAAGCCTCCTGGAGCCTGTTCTCCTCGTGGGTGTCTGTCACCTGCCAGCCTCTCCACAGGTCATTTCCTCGTGATTGATTGTTCTGAAGGAACATGACTGATGTTCCTCCAGAACCTGTCAGAAAGCCTTACTCTCTACTTCTACCTTAAAACTACCTTGGTTGACTTTACCATCCACAGTTCAAAACCTTGAGGATTTGAATGACGTCACTCTCTCCTCTCCACCTAAACAGTTTACTCCAAGCCACATGTCAGATCCTAGAACCCTTCATCCTTTGGAATGCTCCTGACACCCTCCCAACAGTGTCATCTCTGACTGTCTGACCTTTCCAGGTGTGTTTGAACAAGGCAACAGTATGACTAAGTCAGGAATGATATCTTCCAAATTCATGTGTTATGCACAATTTCCTTCTCTTTTTATACTTTCATTGGTGCAATGTAATTTACATCATAGTGAGATTCAAAATGATGCAAGCATACATGCCCATGCACTTGTGTATCACCCTTCATAGACCCCATCCTGGCTTCCTCTTCCTCCCTCCATACATGTTAGTGCAACTGATAGTGAAACCTTCTTGTATGGACGTAATGTTATCTAAACCATTCCCTTCTTCAATTCTCATTTTCCCCTTCTGCCTCTCTCCCCTAATACCCTTCTGTTATTGTATTGTTTCTTCACCTCCCTTGACTGAAGTACCATTTGGTTCCTAATTTGGTTCTAATTTGGTTCTGCATATGAGAGAAATCATACAACCTCTATTATGCTAAGTGAAATCAGCTGGTCTCAGAATATTATTCTTTTGATATCAAAATCGAAACTGGTTAGCACTACAGTTAAACTCAAACAATCGTTTTGTTTGGAAAGATCGAAAGCTGTAGTAACAAACAGAAGAAAAATATATCAATGCCCTTTCCTCCTTTAAGAATTGCCCACACCCTCTGCATTGGAGAAAGAAATTCAGTACTTAGTAGTAAATGAGTTGAATGCATCTCATTTCTTCTTCAGGTGCAAGATCTTCAGGTCCTAGATAGCATTTCTTTTGAGCCTCCATGGAGTTGGAAGGAAGGCTGAAACTAGAATCTTCATATTGTGATGAAAAGCCCAGACTCCTTCAGTCCCTATTCCATAGCTAGCCCACTGAAAACAAGCGAAAGGTGAAGCATTCTGTCCTACTAAAAATGTTTGTATGCTGTTCCCCAATTCTTGACATGACAAAAATAGGAGGCTGAGAAATGTTCCTTATCTAGAATCAACTCCCAGATCTTGGTATTGTCCAGAGCAATCCAGGAATTCAAATTACACTAATCTAATCCACCTTCTTTGCCAAAAACAACTTTGATTGAGTCTTCTACACTTTGTGGGTCAGACATCCTTCCCCAAAAGTGAGGGGTGATAAACTAGCAGCAACTAATTTCTGGGAATTTTCAAACTCAGGGAATAGCCCCCAAACACTCTGAATTTTGCTGACTTTTCATTGAAGGGGTAAGTTTCACTCAAATCTGTGTTGTCAGCAGAATTAACCAGTCTATATCATTTTTAATAGATTGTGAACAAGGAGGACCTCAAGCCTGACCCCTGTTGGGCCCCAGTAAATCTCAATAGCATACAATTAAAGGCACTCCTCTGGACTTTGTTTTTCTACCAGTCTATCGTTTCCTCCCATGCACTCTGGATTCTAGCAAAACTTTATTTCATCTGAGATTCATGGTAGCTTTTTTTAACGTCTGCTGAAGATCCAAAGAGGTTATTATATATGATCCAATTTGTCATATGACCTCCAAGAACCTCCTACTATTCCCCATGAAAACAGGGTTCTATCCTCTCATGAAGCATTCCGTATTTGCTTCTGATATATTCCAATAGCTTCTTCCTTTCTAAACACGAATCCCATGCAATTAGTCCCTGACAGACTATTTCTTTCTACTGAAAGCACACACACTTATTATTTTATTCCAGTTTAAAATAAAGTCACTCAAAACACAAAGTTGTGCAATTGTCAATCCTATCTTTATTCATTCGAAAACTACTTTCCTTTGTTATCATTTGAGTTTAGAGACTCTATGAACTGAGAAATCTCTTGACAGCTCTGTTCGTAAAATGGTATAGTCCTAAGGTTCACATGACAGTGTTATTCTTATATTAAAACCAATACTCTCAGTTAAGTATGGAGAATCTGGAAGAAACTAATCTGGAAGAGGGACAATTCACGTTATCAAGAAGAATTGGATTTTAAGCGTTTTACTCTAATTTGTGATCTTATTTGCTTTGACTTTGTTATTCCCACTTTAAGTGAACACTACACAGTTTGAAAAATGTAGACGATAGTGTCTGAACAGGACGCAGTTACCCTATGAGGCTGACAGTTAGTTACCTTTTAAATTATACACACATTGAAATTAAAGTTGGGTCTCTATAGTGATGACTCCTATTTTCTCTTGTGTTTTAAATGCAAACTAACATTTAAGTGAACATTAACATCAAGTAGTGCAGACATATGTATGCATTTGTTTCATTCAATTTGTTGGGACCTTGCCAGTTTTGAGTTGGAACTGCACCATTTCTTAAATAAAAGAAACTAAGTTTATTGCTGCACTTTTAACTTTTCAAACCAGTGTTTAAAAATTGCATTGTTTTTATTTTTTTAAACAGTTAAAATAGACTAAAACAAGTGCTATGTGCATGTATGTCACTGTCAACATGATTTACATTATGATGTGAGGCTATAATGCACCAATAAAAGTATATAAAAAAAGATTTCCCACACATAGTAGCTACTTAAAACAAAAGAGGCATCTAAACTTGTTTCTGATTTTGTATATAGGCTTAGGTCTTCTAACAATAAAAAAGCTGCTATCAAATATGAAAAACCAAATTTTATGTTACAGAATAAGTGAAAAACAAATTAGCATAAATTTTGCAGAGAGACAAAATCTTTGAGGGCATTTTCCATGGGTTCCTGTCTACTTCAACCTCTCATCCCAGATTCTGGAGTTGCAAGTTCTGTGTGCTCTTCAAAAGGAAAAGCACACCTTTAAAGGTCTGTCACAGCAGAAAGGAGGAAATGAAACAGAGAGGACCTTGCAGTGCTCATGTGCTAGTTGGATGACCCCAGGGCCTGAGCTCAGAGCTTCTCTGTCTTCTTTAAGAAAATAAAGCAAAATGAAAAAGAGCGAAAATTTCTAAAAATAATAATGGTAACTCATAGTCTATAACCATGAATAATTATCATCTATGTTTTAGTTAAATTGATTTTTTATTATGAAAATTTTATTTTACATCACTGGGATATAAAATAATTATATATAATTTGATGTTTATTTCTTTTTATAGATAATAATCATTAAATAAAGTATTTTCCAACATGGATAATAACTGGCTTTTTTATGATTACTACTGGTTTATTAACAAGCATTCTATAATACAGCTAATTGCTTGATATTAAACATTCTTGTTATTTTAAATAATGTAGCAATGGATACTTTTCTGCATGTTTTGTCTCACTGTGCAATTGGTCTTCTGTATTCATGTGCTCCACTTCTGCAGATTTAGCCAACTGAAGATCAAAACTATCTAAAAAAAAAAAATAAAAAGATCCTATACACTTGTTTTCTCTTTTATACAGTATACAATACAATAAAATGACTACTTACATACCCCTTACATTGTATCAAACATCGTGAGTAATTTAGAGATAATTCAATGTATAAGGGAGTATTTTTGTATTTTAAGTGTGAATTATGATGACATTTTATATAGGATTCATAGATTTTGCTATCTGTGGTAAGTCCCAGAACCAATTCCTCATGGATACCAAGCGACAATTATGCATCATAATGAACCCTTCTGATACATTCCAAAGGTCTAGATTAAGAATATGAGTATTTTTGAGCCGGGTGTGGTGGCGCACGCTTGTAATCCCAGCATTCGGGAGGCTGAGACCGGAGGATCCGGGTTCGCGGCCAGCCTCAGCTACCTAGTGAGGCACCCCACAACTTAGTGAGACTCAGTTTCAAAATAAAGAATAAAAAATAGGGCTGGGGGTGTAGCTCGGAGGTAGAATGCCCCTGAGTTCAATCCCCAGTACCACAAAAAAAAAAAAAAAAGAATATGAGTATTTTTAAGGATCTAGAGAGTGTTTATCTATATTCATCAATTATTAACACATTCTGTTTAACTATGTAATACAATATTATTATTAGTTGAAAACATCATGACCCTTTTCTCCTAAATATTCCAATTTTTTTATTCTAAGAACATTAATATTTTCTTATTTAAAAAATATATTTTCTTATTTTAAAACTTTTTAACATTGCTTATTATTCTCTAATGCATAATCCTATATTTACATTGTCCTAATGTTTTACTCTATGATGACATGTTGTGTTCAGTTGTCTTGTTTGTTTTGAAAAAGAATTTAGCTAAGTTAGCTGACTTTGAACTCACAGTTCTCCCACTTCAGCCTCCCAAGTAGCTGGGATTACAGTCATGTGCCACTGTCCCAGTTTATCCCCTTTTTAGTCTCCTGAATGGAGAACAGTTCCTTGGTTTTTATTTTTCATAACATTGAAACAGTTGAAGAGTTTAAGCAGGATTTTTTTTTTTTGTAAAATTTCCCTCTGAGTTTCATCATAATTAAATTTAGGCCAGGAATTTTTTGGCAAGAACACCTCAGAAGTGATATTGAGTTCTTGGCTGTGTATGTATCAGGATGACAATTTGTCCTCTTAGTGGTAAGGTCAACTTTGATGACTTGATTAAAGTAGTGTCTGCCATATCTCCTTGTTGTAAGGAGGGCTCTTCCCTTTTAAAATTAGTAATCAATCTCAAGTAAAATACTTGAGACTGCATAAATTTCTTCAACAAACTTGCCCATGACCTTTAGCATTCATTTTGATGTTTATGTAAAGGAATTATTGTGATTATTGCAAAATAGTGATTAATGTAATTCTAGAATTACTTCTGCACTTATTATTTGCCATTAGCTGTAAAACAAAAGCCTTATTTTTTCCTGACATTTTGTACATGCGTATGTAGTCAAGACAACCAATAATTTGTTCATTTATATTCTTTATCAGTTTGGATGCATGAAGTTTTTATATTCAATATGTTGTAATCCACTATAGTCATTCGTTACTAAAATTATTTGATTATTAAAGCCATTGAAACTTGACTTTTTAAGCTCTTTTGCCATATTCTCACCTTTTTGTTGTTTTTTTAGTCTTCCTTTGTGTTCTACTTCCATTCTACCAAAATAAACAAACAAATAAATAGACAGATAGATGAATAAGTAAATAATTCAAGTTTTCTCATTTTTACCCTGTTCATTTTCTATACTTGGCCATTTCTCTGAGTAGCCATGATTTATTTTAGTGAGAAATAGAAAAATTATGATTTTCAGAAATGAATAATGTTTGACTTTAACATACATTTCATTGACTATTAGTGAAGTTTAAAAATAGTTGTTAAAAACAGCGTCCCTAGCTTACATTTCCTCTTTTCTTTTTTATTTTTAATTCATATTTTTAATCTAGCATTTTCATTAGGATAGCCAGAATACACACTTAAAAGTGTGATACATTGTAAAATTTGGTTTAAACCACTGTTTGTCCCACCCCTAAGTTCCACACAAAGAGGAAAAGCACTTTCAACTCATGTATCTGTGCTTCTTCACTTAGCTTTTTCCTGGATAATGTCACTAAGTTCTATTTATCTTCTTTTGGTATTATTCAAATTGAAGTGTTACCTATTGCCTCTTTCTTTCTGGAAGAGTTACCTCTTATTTCAATATTTTCTTTCTTCCATCTTACACATGTCTTGTCCTTTGAAAACTGTGAGAGAACAATTTTTGGTTAAAATCAATATTTCTTGCTTTATCATTAAAGTCATAAAATAAATCAATATTTATTGCATATATCATTAAGGTCATATAAATAGGGTTCACAATTGATTCTCACAATATTCTGTGATATTTCCTTTCTCTGCCACTTTTGGTGTACTTGCTAATTTTCTTTGTTATTGTTTTATTACTTATGTTTTTATGGACTGGTCTACAAAGGGAAGAATATTCTGAATATACAGAACCTATAGTCAATACATGAACCTTCAATGCTATTACTATTAGAATTTCTTTGGAGCCCCTTTATGTAAAACAAAGAGTAACATTTTAGCAAATTTTAAATTTTCTTCTCTTTATTTTTTTTTCTATGGTTCACGGCCAGCCTTAGTGGCTTAGTGAGGCACTCCACAACTTGGTGAGACCCTGTTTCAAAATAAAGGATAAAAAGTAGGGCTAGGGGTGTAGCTCAGAGGTAGAATGCCCCTGGGTTCCATCTTCAGTACCTCAAAAAAAAAAAAAAAAAAGTGAAGCAAGCCATTTACAGGGATGGGGAAGAGGAAGTAAATAAGAAAAATCTGCTAGTACCTCCCTCCCATTCCCTATAAAGACTCAAAATCTTGTAAATTAGACCAGAAGGATTAGAGGACTGATTGGTCACAGACCCAATTACAAAAGTGAACTCAACAATTGTGACAAAGTTCTTCCAGAGCAGTGGTAATCAGATCCCACTGGGTTGAGAGCAAGAGAGGCTATGGGTCAAAGGGAAGATGCATTGTTGGACCACTTCTTCTTCTCTCACCTTGCCCTGAAAGAAGAGCACTCTGACTTACTATTGTCATCTGAGCATCGGAGCCATGATGGTAGGATAATATGGGAATGAAAATTGCCAACTGGCTAGGGTAGGGCTATAAAAGCTTTGAGAAATGTAGGTGTTTGATCCCAAACTCATTACATGTTCCCACCCTTTACCCTATCTTGAGCGCTTCCATAAAAGAGTGAATACTGAGGTGGAGGTAATGAGACATTCTTTGGGGAAGGTGACACAGAACAATTGGGTCCTGATAGCAACGCCAGAGGCTCTCTACTTTGAGGTGTCCTCCCCACGTTTGAACCTCCTGGAACACATGTTAGGGTCTAGTGTTTTCACCCTTCCTCCAGTTAGACATTATTGGACATGGCTGCTGATAGTAGCAAGGAAATAAAACATGAAACATTCATGAGATCTATGAGAAATTCAAACAGTACAAAAGACAGAAATGATGGGACAACGTCTACCAAAAAGAAGTAAAAATGGATTAAGAGATAAGAATTTAAAGTAAATGTGATAAAATATTGTTGGCCCAATAAACAAGGATAATGAAAACATGAAACAGAACTAAGTTATTTTATAGAAGAACCTCTTGGATATTTGGGGTATAAAAATAGGATTGCTCAAATAAAAACATCAGTGGGTAAAATAAAAATGAAACAGAAATCACATATCAAAATAGTTTTCTAAAAAGCATAAAAAAGGGACAAAAAGATCAAGGGGAAAATGACAGAAGTTTAGCAATAAGGGTTATGGAAGTAGGAGTTGAAAATTAAAAATTAATTCAAGAGGAATATCTAAGAAGACTAAAGGAATTTGTTGAGTTCTAAACACTGAAATTAATAGGGAAAATAGATAATTTATTATGAAATTTCAGGTAGTCAAAATAAATAAACTGTCAAAAATAAAAAGGTGAATCATCTCCCAAACAATATTCATGTTGTCATTAGATTTCTCAACGGCAATCCCCAGATGGAATAAAACAATAAAGGAATATTTTTTAAATTGATACTGAAATTATATAATCAGATAAATTAGCATTTAAATCTAAGGCCAAGTAAAAACAATATTAGACATCTAAAGACTTTGAAATGTTTACCACACATAAAGTTTTGGGAGAAATATTGGATTAAATACTTAAGCAATAATAGAAATTACAAATAAGAAAAACAAAAAGACAAGCAGAGATATAGCAAACAATTTTAGTGAAGATTACTATTGTCTATATCAAGAAAGTCAACAAGCTTTTTCTGTAAAGGACCAGATTAAAAAATACCTTTGGCTTTTAAGTCCACATGATCTCAGTCAAAACCTTCCAAATCGGCTGCTGGAGCATAGAAACATAGACAAAAGTAAATGAATGAGCATGATGTCTTTCAGTAAAAATTATTTATAAAAAAGGTGAGGGAAACCAAATCCCAGTATTTCATGAACATCAGCCAATTGAATCAGAAGTTAACATTGCCTAATCCAAAATCATGAATATTGAATCCAGTAATTTTTTTCTGAGTTACATAATTTTAGTGTTTATGTTGATGGCTAAGCTCTATATTTTGAGTTAAATTTTATGCATAGTATGAGGTTGGAGTCCAATTTTATTCCAAGTAGATATATAATTGATCCAGCATCATTTGATAAAAAATCTATTTCTCCCCCATTGAATTGCCCTTACACCTAGATCAAACACAAGTAGGGCAAAATTTCTTATGTGATTTAAAAACAAAAGAATGGAGATGTTTCACGTTAATAAAAAGAAAAATAGACAAGAAAGCTATAAAAATAGAAATATACATGAATCTGATACATTGGTTTAAAAATATAGAGCATGACAATTCATGGAAATATGGAGAGATAACAAAAATGTAGTTATATATTTTAAGACAAACCTATCAAAAACTTATTTATCAATATCCTTATTTATCAAAAAGGAAAAAATTTAGAGTTTTTTTAATACAATGAAACATCTAACAACTAACTATAGAAGTATTACACTTAGCATATGCAGAATGCACATTCTTTTGGAGAATATCTTGTACATTACAAAATTAATCATATATTGTCCACAAAGAAAGTCGAGGATAAAATTATAATCAATAGTAAATAATACAGAGTAAATAATACTTCAGAAATTAAAATACAAGTTGAATTTCAATAATCATAAACAGATGACTTTTGAATCTCTTGTTTCTATAAACCACTAAGTAAAAACTCTTGAATTAAAGCATAAATTGTTAAATATTCAGCGTAAATTGTTAAATGTTCAGAGCTAAATCACAATGAAAGAATCATATGCCAAAATTTCTGAAATGCAGCTAAAGCAGAATATGAAGGAAAATTTACAACTTTGAACACATTTACCAAAGAGCAGAAGCTAAGTGAAAACAAATGTATGAAGATAGTAAATTTAAAATGTAGAAAATATAAATAAGATGTAAGAAGATAGTAAAGAAAGAGGAAAATACAACAAACCACAATAGAAAGCAATGGACATGATTAATCAAACCTAAAGCTGTTCTTCTGCATGTAATAATCAAATAGAAAAGTCCCAGGCAAAAGAAACTAAAAAAAAAAAAAAAATGAGCAAAAACTCCAAATAAAAGGGGAATATTGCAGAAAAATACTTTTATGTTATGAATAAATAGTATGGTCAACTATTCTGAAATCACCTGAGTTAATAATTTGGCTATAGCATTTATTACCTCCATACCTTAGTTTTTATCAATGTAAAATAAGAGTGATAGTAACATTAGGTATCTTAAAGAACTGTTATTAGTAGTAAGTAAATTTATCCAGTTATGTTGGGGCTGTGCCCTCTTCAAGCAGCTGCAAGGCCTCTTGTCTAATTTCCAGGTCTTTCGTACATCTTGAATTGACTCTTATGCAGGGTGAGAAAGTGGGGTTTGTTTTCATTTTTCTGCATATGGTTAGCCAATTGTGCCAGCACCATTTGTTGAAAAGGTTATCTTTTTTCCAATGTATGTTTTTGTCCCTCTGTCAAAAATAGGTTGGCTGTAAGTATTTGTATTTGTTTCTGAGTCTTCTATTCTGCTTCATTTATCTCTGTGTCTGTTTTTGTGCCAATACCATGCTGATTTTATTACCATAGCTTTGTAGTATGGTTTGTAGTCAAGTATTGTGATTTCTCCTGCATGGTTCTTGTTGCTGAGAACTGCTTTGTCTATTCTGGGGGTTTTGTTGTTCCAAATGAATTTAAGGATTTTTCTATGTCTATGAAGAATGACTTGGTAATGTAATGGGTTTTGCTTTTAATCTGTAGATCACTTTTGGAAGAATAGCCATTTTGATGATATTTATTTTGTCTGTTCAAGAGCATGGACAGTCTTTCCATCTTCTAAGATCTTCTTCAAGTTCTTTTTTCAATGTTTCACAATTTTCCTTGTAGAGGTTTTTTTACCTCAGGGATTAGATTTATTCCTATTTGGGGGGAGGAAGTATCGTGAGTGGAAATGTTTTCTGAATTTCCCTTTCAGTGGATTTATGGTTGTCATACAGGAAAGCTTCTAATTTTTTTCAAGATTGATACAGATACTTTGCTGAATTTACTGATCATATCTTTAAATGAATTGCATTACCCAGGCCTTCAGAAAACTATACATACACTGTTACTACTATAAAATCAATAACGTGGTTTTTTTTTTTCAGGTTGAACATATTTAAAAACCTATAGACTGTGTTTTGGAAGGATTTATAGCTGAGTCTGGATTACTGTTTATGCAACCCATTTTCCAGACTGCTGTACAGTTAGTTAGGTATAGCCAAGGGACTGAGTTTAGTTTTCACCAATAAATACAGGAAGGAATGATGTAGTTCAGTTCTAAGCCTAGACCATTTATAACCTCACCCAAATACCCAGCCTCTCTGTTCCCATGTGGAACCTTGTAAAGGCTGTGTAGATGTAGGTCTGCATTGCTTCAAGTCCCTGAATGACTGAAACAGTCCCTCCCAACTCTCCCAAACATACATATGCTTGCACATGCGCACGCGCGCACACACACACACACACACACACACACACACAGTGTACTTCACATTAGCAAGAACTAAACTTCTGTTTACTGTAATTAGTGCAGTTAGTTATTCTGGATAAAGATTTGACAGAGAGGCAAATGCAACTGGAAGTGGAAAGGGGGAGGGCCATTCTCTGATAGGTAGGCAACGTTTCTGCATGCCTGGGATCCAAATATATATTAAATAATTAATCAAAGATTGAAAAATCAAGGTAAGTCCATTCATCAGTCATTTCATTTGCGTATTCTTTCAGAAAGCATTTGTTAATTGCCTGCAAGTTGTTAGAGCATGGGATTGTACCATGGGGGTATCAAGGATTAACATATGACCCCTCCTCTCAGGTGCTTATGGATTATCAGAAGAAAGGTCAGTTCTTTACCATTCTGTCAGCAAAAGGAGCCAGCTTCTGCATAGGCCCCCTGGAAAAGGAAGGAGTAAATGAAGGTCTATAATAGGCTCGCGCTGCATTAAAGCTTATTCTGGTTTGGGTTTTGCTTTTGTTTGTTATGTCCCTGATAAACAACGAAGATTGAAAATGAGTTGGCCTTAAACTTTTGCCATCTTTTTATTTCTAACTTTCAAGAAAATTTCTAAGTGTAATAAGATGGATTCAAGTTATCAAACAGACAGGGAGAAAAAAGATGAATGGAGGAGCCTAGATAAAACACATCAATGTTGGACTTGTCTTGACTAATTATATGTAGTTTAGCTGCCTCTGTTTACCTCAAGAAGCATTTTACCCCTTATGCATAAATTCAACCACATGGAATCAGAATTCTTGTTTCTACTTCCAAAATAGGACAGATGGGCACATCCCAAAAAATGTTATTACACAAAAACTCCTGATTGTCACTTTTTGAGGTTGAGACCTCTTTTCCCTGAAATCTGGCACCACACTGAATACTTTCCAATGTATTTTTACTTTTCTATGATTTAAATTTCATTTGTGTTGGAATGTTAAATTAAAAAAAAATAGACTTTGAAAAGAATTGTGTAGAATCTTCAAATCTAGACATTTAGAGGCTGTACTCTCAAAGGAAAAAACAATGCTTTAGAAAGAGGAGTGAAAAGCCAGGCATGATGATGCATACCTGTAGTCCCAGAACTTAGGAGGCTGAGACAGGAGAATTGCAGGTTCCAGGACAGCCTCAGTAACATAGTGAGACTCTCAGCAAACTGGTGAGACCCTATATCAAGAAGAAAAAAAGGGCTAGGGGAGTAGTTCAGAGGTATGATAACCATGAATTCAATCCCCAATACTATGAGAAAAAGAGAAAAAATGATATATATTCACTATATATTATTATATATTGATATGAAAGAGACTATGAGAGACAGAAGAGGAGAGGAAAAGAAAAGAGAATGATATATATATTCATTATATATCATTCATATCAATATATATTGATATGAGAAATAGAGACAGAGAGAGAAGAGAGGAAAAGAAGAGAGAGAGAGGAGAAATGAGAGAGGAGAGAGGAAGGAAGGAAAGGAGGGAGGGAGGGAGGAAGAAAGGAAGGGAGGAAAGAAGGGAGAGAGGGAGGAAGAAAGGAAGGAAGGAAGGAAGGAAGGAAGGAAGGAAGGAGGGAGACATTTTGGTAATGTTAGATTACATTCTTCTGGGGATAGGGCCCAGGAAAACTTGAATCCTGCTCTAATCTCATAGCTCTTTCCTGTAAAGTCCCCAAAGGAATGATAAAAAAACAAGGGACTGGAACAAATGAGAAGCCGAAGTGTACTTCATTATCATCTTGGCCAATGCCAAATAAACAAAGGCAGAACTCTCTGGTAATGTGTCTGGGACACATGGCACACTCTCAGCTCCCAATCCAGACCCCCAACCTTAAATTGAATATCTTATCTTAAAATCTTAGCATCTTTGGGCTGCTTACATGGAATAAGAGACAGAGGTAATAAATAAAGAAGGAACTGCATGGAAAAAGAAATAAAATCAACCTTGAGAAATTTCAGAGACAGAATCTTTAATTAAATGAGACAACAAACAAAGGAAAAGTACACTATCGTAAAAAAAAATCCATCTCCTATAAAAAGTTATCAGTCAGATAGATCTCTTGGGCATATTTCCTAACCCAACATCAACCCTGAGCAGAAGAAGAGAAGCATATATCCAGGACCTTGGAGCCACCAATCTGGCCACATTATTGGACTGCCCTGCCACTAGTGTATAGGGCCCATTAGCAGCAGGGAATCTGACACAGTTTAATGCCTTATTCTCTTGGAAAGAGGCAGGAGCAGAACATGGGGATGAAGGGACTGTTTTCTCAACCTCCTACAAGTCAGGAATGGGTTGGGAAAGAAAGTCTGTTATTTATTTTGAGGCTGATTTTGCTGTCACTGTTAATACTATCACTGTGAGCCCTGCACCTTGCTGGAGACGTATATAGGAAATCCTGCAATCATCACAATTACTACTGAGATGGATATTTCCAACAAGACTTTGGGTCCCAGCCCCTACCTGGCAAGGTTCAAGGTTGGAAGTAATGACTTGACCGTTGTAAGCTGTTACTGGCCAATCTGTCCTTCCCAGGGGGTGGGAATACATCAGGAATCACAGCAAGGGCTATGCAGATGTGAAAAAAGGAGTCTGGGAAAGCTTATTTTGACCAAAACCTCAGTTATTACATGTGTTTTGGGATTATCTAAGTACAGAGATTTTTCTATTGTCATTTAAAAAATAAACTGAGAGTGTTCTACCTGAACTGCACTATTAATTAGAACATATTTTGGAAGTCACTGATGTTTTTCTTTTTAGTTCTTGAAATTTGGCCTGGATAAAAATACACAAAGTATATACTAGGTTACCACATTTCCTGTATACAAGTGGCACAGAGCTGGCATTGTTCACCATACCCTCTGCAGCATTCTCCAAAACTTTTCCTATTTAAAAATATTAGTTTGATTAACAAATCACAATTAGGTACACTTATGGAATACAATGTGATATTTTGATATAACCACATAATGTGTCGTGATTAGACCAAGCTAGTTAACTTGTCCAAATCCTCGCCTACCATTTTTTATATGAGATGTTTGAAATGTACCATCTTAGTTATTCTAATAAAGGTGAGCAGTCTAAAAACTAAAATATTGTCAAGAACAGAAACATCTTCATACTTTCTTCTATCATCTTTCAGAGAAAAAATATCCTTTCTTATAAGAATTTGTAGTCACTTTATTCATATGCGGGCTCACTCCTAAGTAGGTAGGTACTTGAGTTAAAACAACTATTTAATTGTAATAACTGTAGGAATGGGTACATATACTTTCTGTTAAATACATATTTACTTCATGATAAGGGAGGTATGACTGACCTTATTTAACAGGTTCCAGAGAAATAAGGGTTTTCTTATTTATGCATAAATGTATATTAATGTGCCTTCCAGCTTTTAAGTCATTTTAATATCTAAATATTCCTACTTGTATAAATGCATACATATATAACCACATTCATAAATTCAAATACTATATTGTTGTTAATATTGAGAAACATGATTGAACTAGATTTCTGACTCTGCTTGGGGTACAAAAATCTGGATAGTTTTCACCCTTATGGTGATAGCAAAAGAAAAAAAAGGAGATTTACTACAACTTCACAGCTTTTCTTGACAGCACTACAGAGAAGAGTTCCCCAAACAATCAACTAATCCTATATAAAAAGAAGAATCAAGTACCTGCAAGGAGTGATGCTGCAAATGATGGCTTATCTCTGATAGATGAGTCATATGCTGGTTGAAATAAGTTAGGGTAAATGGTTGAAGAATTGGTTGCAACCCAGTGTGGGCTAGGAGGAATACAGAACGTCTCAGGGATGCAGATAGAGGGGAAGTTTGCACCTTTTGCTTTTCTCCCAGACCCCACTAGGCATTGGCAAAAATGACTGGTCAATGTCTTGAGGAAGTGTCCTTTATAATGTAACCCTGGATGCTTCTCTCTTTTCTCCCTGAAAAAGTACAAAATTCTTGATTTGTAAGGGAGAGAGGAAGAGCAGAAATAAACTGCCATCCCCCAGGGCACTAGTGAAAACCCATTTCAGCTGAGCAAAAGAAGCAGCAAACTAACCTCTACACCTGGTTCAGGTGCAGAACTACGTTTAGGGGCCTAGAATCACATCTACAGGAAGGGCAGAAACACTGAGATGTACAAGTCGCACTGACAAACTGAGGACTGTGCTGTAGCCAGGAAACCAGAGCAGCACTAAGCCTCAACCCAGCTGTACTCTTGACTAGATGTACTCCCCCTGTTAAAAGCTTAAGAGAAAAGAAAAGTATGTTTACTCTTAGGCTCATGCTTGTAATCCCAGTACTTGGGAGGCTGAGACCGGAGGATCCGGGTTCGTGGTCAGCCTCAGCTACTTAGTGAGACCCTCCGCAACTTAGTGAGACCCTGTTTCAAAATAAAAAATAAAGAACTGGGGGTGTAGCTTGGAGGTAGAATGTTCCTCTGGGTTCAATTCCCAGTACCGCAAAAAAAAAAAAAAAAAAAAAAAAAATGCTAAGGATGGCCTCTACTGTCCTCAATGAGTTATTTAGCTTTAGCTTTAAATAAAAAATTTACCAAGTAGCATATAGAAAGGCAAGGAAAAGCAAAATAAGGCCAAGAGATAAATCAATCAATAGAAACAGACTGAGACATGGCACAGATATTTGGATTACCTGAAAGGGAATATTAGGAACAGCTGGAGATCACTAATGATGACTTCCAAGCTGCCACTGTGTGATAGTTCCACACATCTGTAAAACTGTAGTTTTCCAAACTGGAGAAGCCGAAGCCAGACTAAGGCGTCTTTGCCTAATAACATTTGTTCAAAGGACTCTGTTGTGGATCTTTCAAGAACACCATAATCCATTAATCTCGTATGTATTTACTGGCTATTTATTGTATATAGGAACCAAACCAGGCCTTCTTCAAAGAAAAGCACCCTATGTTAGATCTAGCCACTCCAGATCCTTTGGGACCTTAGGGTGATATTAGATAGCGTCCTAAGTCTGTTTCTCTTCATAGCATCACATGATAGCCTATCTTGGTTTCACTTGTTTATGTAAAATGGAACATGTTCTCACCCCAGCACCATTTGAACAGGTAGGGATGTGTGGGAGGATCCACAGATGCCTCCTGATATAATGACTCCCTCATCTGTGACCATGCAGAGATGGAGACCATTACCATCTGCTGACATTTAATTTGGCCTAAGTTGTTATCTGTCCTGCTCTTGCAATTCAGTTAAAACATGGATTTGGATGAGTCACTCACTCGTTCATTTCATAAACTGGTCTCCAGGTCAACAAATGAATGAATGACTGTGTCATCAAATGAACAAATAATAAACTTGCCAATATCCAACATTTTCAAGAACTGTCCCATGCATTTCTCCATGGTTTTTTTTTTTTTTTTTGGTATGTTCACTATTATGCTATGATATAAATATTATTAAATTCATGTTACATTTGAGGACACTGAGAGTTTTAATAATCTATTCTCAGTGACAGAGCTAACTTTTCCATAGCCTGTTCAAGTTAGCATTTCCTCCAAAAGGCTCCAGAAGAATTTATACTCATCTTCAACAAGTCTCTGTAGAGAGATATTTCATATTGGGATGACTGCTGTGGACAGTCATCAGACACTTTTGCCTCTTCTGTTGTACTTTTGGATGCCTGAAGTGGATTATAAGATAGTGCTGCAAAACAGGAAGTTTGGAATATCTGGTCTGAGTAGCAACTTTCATCAGTGAAAGACTTTTGAACTTTAGAAAGCTCTTGCGTTTGAAGCCAGACATGGTGGCACACGCTTGTAATCCCAGCATTTGGGAGGCTGAGACCGGAGGATCCAGGTTGGTGGCCAGCCTCAGCTACCTAGTGAGGCACTCCGCAACTTAGTGAGACTCTGTTTCAAAATAAAGAATAAAAAATAGGGCTGGGGTTGTAGCTCAGAGGTAGAATGCCCCTGAGTTCAATCCTCAGTACTGCCAAAAAAAAAAAAGAAAGCTCTAAATGAGAACAAAATCTCAGGAGAGACTGAGGAGGAAGGTCAATGGGAACAAGTTTGTGTAGGATCACATCTTTAAGACCCATGATATAAAATCCCTTCTTTACATCCCTTTTTTAGTACCTTTATCATGATACTTAAGTTACTCTACCGTGTAGTCATTGTTTTGTTCCTTCAGAAAGCGTTATTCATACCCCCCCTCCCTGCAAGTTGCTAGGATCCTCTGACTTTCTAAATGACATTTCAGATTTCCCTCACAGCACTAATTCCATCTGAGTGTTCTATCTTTGTTTCCTTCTGTGTCCACCACCCTGCAGAACATAAGTTTCACAGATTAGAAAGTTTTCCTGTCTTATTCATTGTTGTCAGCATCCAAAAAATATTTTTAAATAACTGAATTCATTCATTATCAATACACAGTGATTGATACTATTCTGTGACTGATCATGTTTATTGAAATGTCTGGTCCATTGAAGTCAGATACATGCACACTCATGAACAGGGAAAGGATTTTCCCTGGGGGGGGGGGTGTCACAGCCCTACCCTCTGTGACCTGGGAACAAGACTTTATGGTTCCATGAAGAGTTAGTGAGAGGTCTGGCTTAGATTCTGAGGTGCCCGACATTTGGGTCTGAATGCCTACCTTATTTTGTGAGTTGAATTTCTATTCACCTCAGGTCTTTGGCAAGTTTTACTAAAATTGTAGCCTGCTGTCAGGTGATCTGGGGGAACCGTGGAGAGAAGCATTCGCTCTCTGATCTTGCGGGGGAAGAGAAAATCCCAGGTGCGTGTGGGTGTAGACAACAGTGTTGGCAGAGCAGAGATCTCTTATGGTGGATATCACAGGAAAGACATCGAGCACCACAGAAACAGAGCAGAAGGCAAGCTAAGTGATCAAGAAAAGGTGAAAGTCTAAGAACTACCTAGAGATATTTGGGGGGATGAGATATTTCCAGCACAGGAATAGTCAAGGTTTGTGCTGCAATCCCATGGGTTTTGAAGAAACAACGTTGTATTTTGTAGCCTTGTTTTATGATACTGATGCCCTATGTTTTGCAAGCACAACTGTTTAAAACCACCCTGAAGACTCTCTTCAATGTTAAGAAGCAGCAACTACTCCACTTTTAAGAAAATTTGAATGATTATTGCTTCTTTTTTGAACCACATGCTTTGAAAAATTCATGTCACGTTGTTTCCTTAATTTGTTACATTAAATAGATATGTATATAATAAAAATAAATGCGTATATTTTTCCAATAGAGAATGAATTTATTTTGATTCCTGATGAAGTATTTATTGAGTTTTACATTACTAGACAATTTCAAACCCTTCCCGGTTCATCATTATAAAATCAATTTCCATTTGAATAGCATCAAATGGCCACTTACTGGCCTGACATAAACAGCCCCTGGCCTGGACTGCTGCTCAAAACCATCTTTTGCTGCTCAAAACCATCTGGAACTCCCTTCCTCTTGGCTTCTGCATGTATATTTTCCATGTATCTTAAATTCTTTCCCCATCAGCCAGGCTGTTTCAAAGCAGAGTCCATAGTCTGATTATGTATGGATTGTCTGGGGCTTCATAACAAAGCACCACAAAGAGGAGGCTTACCAAACAGAACTGTGCTGTCTTGAGGTTCTGGAGGCTAAAGCTGAGATCAAGGTGTTGGCAATGTCATTGGTTCCTTCTGAGAGCTGTGAAGGAGACTCTGTTCTATGTCTCTTTCCTCTGTCTGGTGATTGCTGGCAATCTTTGGCATTCCTTGGCTTATAGACACAGGACCCAGATTTCTGCCTTCATTTTCACATGGAATTTTCCCTGTGTGTGCATCTGTGTCCAAAATTTTCCCTTTTTATAGGACACAGTCATATTGGATTAGCGCCCACCTAATGAGCTCACCTTAGCTTGTTGTCTACAAAGACCCTATGTTCATATAAGGTCTCATTCACAGGCCTTGGCTGTTGGGACTCTAACATCTTTTGAGGAGACACAATTCAACTCACAGCAGGTGGGGCAAAGTGGTGGGTCCTGAAGTTACTGCTGCCCCCTTCCATCACCCTCATTGTCATTCCCCATGATCATTTCTCATTCTACTGGTCATGTCTGAGACCTCTTTTGTACTTCTCCAAGCCCATCAGTTTTATTTTGAAACCCAGAATTTAAGCTTTGCAGATAAAACACCCCAGCTAATCTTAGTTTGATTTTCATCTGTGAAAGAAGTTGACTTTCTCTTTGCAAAGATTCCACCATTTGAAATTCTAGGTGATCTTTGTCTCTTCCAAAATTCTTCCCCCCCAAAAAGGCAGTTTTAAGACACAGATAAAAGGAAGAGGTGAGAAGTTATTTTGCTTTCCATCATATAGCTTTGTGTTTTTTTCTACCAATTATTCCCAGTCTTATAAAACATGCTATCAATTATCCCATTCACCTTCTTCCACTGTCCTTTGTAAATCACTCCCCAGCCACACCAAGATACTTCTCCCCCCAGAATGTATTTATTGTCTTTTCATATGCTGTTTCCTCTGCTGAATGACCTAGCTTCCTTGCACATCTAGAAAACCCCATCCAACCTTATCTAAGACCTCAGTTAAGTGCCATCTTTCAAATTTCTTAAAGATTTGAACTTTACCTACCTTCATCCTTCTCAATAGTTTATGCAAACTTCTATCATCCCAGGTTTACCATTTTTTTGCCATGATTTGTTGACATGATGGTCCTTCCTGATTACACTATATCTTTCATGGTGTGGAGGGTCAGTCTCAGCATTGTACCTGAACCCTTGCTGGCACTTAATAAATGCTTGAAAGATATTTACAAAGTAGGAGTATTCAATGCACAGAGGAGCTCTTTGCAGCTCTCCATAAACCCGCATGCAAGGATAAAATGTACAAAGCTCATTAACACCACAGCTGCATTCAGTCCCGCTATGATGGAGATCAAAGAACAGAGAAAGACCTAGTAGTTTGGTAAAAAGAAACAGCAAAGCCTCACAAGAGCCAACTCTTTTGGGATGGATATTTATACACCAGGGAGTTTTAAGGAAACATGTTAAGGACATTGGGTAATGTCCTGCAAAGATTGTGGCCCCTTTGTTTCCAGGCACCAAGATCTAAGCTGCTATTCAAAGTCATTACCTAAGAAAAGTTTCCTTGAACAAGAAATGTGGTCAGAAAAGAACAGAACCCACTTTTGTTTTTATTTTTCTATCCCTTTAGCCCTTCACTATACTCTATTATTCTTGTCACATGACAAAAGTATAGAAATTCCCAGCTGATCCATGGTTTGACTCTTGAAGGGAATATGAGTCATTGGCTAGAGATCCACCCAGAATGGCTGGATAAGGGCTTTGTGCTGTCATTGTTCCCTGTCTGGGTGGCTGCTACCTCTTGCCCCTAACACTGACATCTAAACAGTCAGCAACTTGTATCAATACAACTTTAACAAACCCCTTCACATTCTAAATGTACCATCTGAAACTCCATAAACAGGAGTGAACTAGTAGCAGTCTGAAGTTGTCATCATTGACAGCTTATGATTTATCTTAACTCTCCCTCGCCATTTGGCCACGACTTTAAGTAAACACTTTCCGTCTTCCTCATGTTCTCGTTACTGCCACCTCCCACTAATAAGAAAGACTGCCAAGAAAAGCATCCAGACAGTTCATTTACCTCCCAAACTTGCCTGAGAGTAGCCGCCCCAGTTTAGACAAGGGGCGAAGCAACTACTGCACATTTTCAACAGATGGAACAATGCTTCCCAAATTATTTACATTAACATTATTTGCTTTCAGAATGTGTGTGTAACAAATGGGTAGTTGAATGAAATATGATGGCACAGACCGAAGACACTAGCAGTTCAGGCAGGCCATTTATGGTGATGGATGGAGATGAGCCATTTTGCTTTCTAAGAAGCTAAGGATCTCCAAGCAGTCTCTCTTTGCTAAATTCTTGGCACCCTCTTCTTCTCTCAGGTGGCTGGGAGCTTGTTCTAAATTCAAATGGAGGTTCCTTACTTAAAGCATGGTAGTCAGAAGACCCCACGACTATTCTCTGCTTAGTAACAAATGGATGCAATTGGTCAAGACAATTTCCTACTGTGCTAATGTTGCTAGTCACAAGAATGATCAGTGTTCCCTGAATTTTCTTTCAGTGTCATGAAGCCATTCTTAGTAAAAGACAAAAGGCCTTCCCTCATTAAAGTGATGGAGGCCACATTTGAATCCACCTTCCTGAAATTTTTAATGTCTTTCCCATACCAAAGCCAAGGATATGTTGGGTACCAAAGAATTGGGTCATTAAGAGGACCATATGCTCAGCTGTACTGTTTTCATACCTTCTAAATCAAACCAAAAGTCCAATGCTCACTGACAGAGGACTGACTGCAGTATGAGAAAAGGATAAACAGAGTCGGGCTGTTTCTTCAGGTACCTGCTATGGTTGGTATATAGAATGTCCCTCAGAAAGGCTCGTGTATTGATGTTCATGGGCGGTATAATTAAATCACAAGAGTTCTAATCTTAGCAGTGGGTAAATTCATTGTAATGGATTTACTAGAGGGTAAGGTGTGGCTAGAGGAGGTAGGTCATTCGGGGCGTGGTCTTGGGGACTATATATATACCCATGGACCCTCTTCTCTGCTCTCTCTCTCTCTCTCTCTGCTTTCCACCACCATGCCCTGAAATCTGCAGTTGTGGCCTGCTCTGACATGGACTGAAACCTCCAGAAATGTGAGCAAATAAGTCTTCCTTCCTCTAAGTTGTGATCCTCAGGTATTTGGGGTCACAACAATGAGAAGGGTGACTGAAACAGTGCCCATTCACTAAAGACATGCCCTGAGACTTGTGACAGGTATATCGATGAGTGTTCAACGTGTCCTGGATGCCAACATTCTCCTGCCTGGCCTATATTTAATCTGTAAGAGATATCTGACTAAGATGGCAATTTCCTTGCTAGGGATGTCTTGAATGACCATTATTTGTTAATTACTTAGTGCATCTGGTATCCAAAGCTGCTTGGTTCCATGAGGGATACTTTGCACGCTCCTCCAGAAACTTCCTGTTGCAGAGGAGCAGGGAGTTTCTCAATTTTCCCTGAAGTGGTGACTAAAGTGAACATAGACATTTTTTTGTGTTCTTGAGGTTCATCAGAGGATAGGAGAGGGTTCACCAAGGGCAGGGCTGGGGTTGCTGCATTAGCGCGTCTCCCATTACTGGGTTATGTGTTATAAAGATAGATGAGACACCACAGACCGTGCAAGCCAAGTTTTCTGAGGGGCCCACAGAGCAGCTTGGAATGTAGGAAGAAGCCCTGAGCATTGTCTCCGAATGTGTCATCAGTATGATCTGGTAATCTGGTATTATTTGTTTTCTCTCTCTCTCTCTCTCTCTCTCTCTCTCTCTCTCTCTCTCTCTTTCTCTACTTTTCTGTCTCCTTCAATCTCTCCCTCCTTTCTTCCTCTTTCTTTCTCCCTCTAGTCAATGAGTTCTCATAAATATCTTATCTAATTCTCTAAATCTCCTATTGATTCCTCAGAGACTCATGTCTGGGCTCAATTCCTCGTTCATAGCTGAGTTGCTTCTTCTTTAATTGTACCCCCCTTTTCAGAGCAAGGTCGGGAGTTGGTTGACTCTGAGTGAGGGGCATCCTTCCAGACCCCTCTCCCCATGCTGCCTTGTCCTGGATCCAAGCAGTGTGACCAGGTAACAGCAAGGCTCCAGGATGGGTAGAGAAAAGGAGGAGAGTGCCATGAGAAACAAATTCCAGTACTCCTTATCTTGGTGCCAAAGTCTATGTGGTTTTGCCGGAGTAGGTATACAAAAAAAGAATGACATTTTTCCCTATCACTTTGACATATTTTAAAAATATTTTGAATTTTTTAATTATGAAAGGAAGACACACAGTTTCTATATTTATCAGTGGGGGTCAGTACTTGAAGAAGGAGGCAAACTCCTGCCACACAACTTCCATGCTCTATGCCTATTAAACCCTATGATCTTGAGTTAAAATGTGCCCAGACCACATGTGATTAAAAAAAAAAAAAAGCAGCCATACTGGAGGCAGAACTTAGATGCTGGAGAGGGGTCCTTGGTGGTATGGCGGGGGACAGTATTTCCCCATGTGGCTGCCTCAGCTTCCTGCATCTCTGCTCTCACAGGCTCTCACTCTCTTTCTGTTTCTCTCTACTCCCCACCATGATTCCCTGAGGACCTGCAGTCCTGGCTCCTGATTGGATGTTGATCTAATATGGACTGAAATCCCCAGAACTGTGAACAAATAAATCTTCCTTCCTTTAAGTTGTGGTTGTCAGGTATTAGGGGTCACAGCAGTAAGAATGATGACTAAAGCAATGGTGCCGAATCTGTTCCAGGCCAATGTCTCAGGACCCTAGGCCAGAGTGACCACCACTCCTCTGTATCTTGTTGCAGGTCCTGAATAAATACTCTGGGCAAGGCAAGCTGCTTTCTCTGGAAAGTGTTCAGCCATATACTTCCTAAGGGTAAGGGATGGTTCTCTTTGGTTTCCTAAATCCCCTGAGGCCTCAGCATGAGTCCTTGCATATAAGGGGAATTTGAAAAAAAAATTAATGTGCTGCTATTGGATCAATCAAGTTTTGAAACAAAGTCAACATTTTTAAAAATTTCTTTTTGCAGGAAAAACATACCCAGAACCACCAGGCAACAACACCAGGCTCCACATATATGTATATATATATACACACACACACATGCCAGAACAAGTGTACAAGTGTTCTGCAGTCTTAGGGAGGCTTACACACCAGTGATGGATGCACGTGCAGGCACAGTATCCCAGGGACAGGCCGCTCCCAGGGCCCTGAACACATTGCACTCCACCCTTGCTGACATTACTGCCTTTGCCCAGAGCTCCCGACTCTGCAGTGTGGGCTCATTTCCTTTGGGCTAGAACCCAGCAGAGGCTGGCTTGGCCTGGCCAGGCTGAGCTGTACTGGACAGGGCAGGGCAGGGCCAACCAGGGCCAAGCCACAGACGGTTCAGGTGTCAGGCTCCTCCCAGTTGGGAGTTCCCCAAGTTCAGGGTGACTCGGGCTTTCCGTACTCGGATTACTCCTGCTTAACCACCCTGAAATGGCTTTGCTCCCCTGCTGCTGACCACACTAACCCTCCCCATCTCCCCAGTGACCAGATGTGTGGTGTGCATTTCAGCCTTAGTGCAAACACCCAGGACTGACCCGGCCATGAAAACTAGAAACCTGTGCTTCCCTCCAAGGTCTCAGAAAAGGGGACCCTCCATGTCTCAGCCTTGGCCTGAGGTTCGGGGAAGACGCCTTAGGGGTTTTTCAGGCTGGACCTATCTGCTTATCTTCCAGGAGCCCAGGAAGCTAGGCTCACTGAGTAGGGGCACCAGGGACAGTGATGCTGGCACCCTTTGACCCCTCAGCAAGCAGAGTGGCTCCCACCTTTACAAGTCGCAGTGACATCCTCAGCCGCTCCCGTTTTGAACAGGTATATCGTTCATCAGCGGTGCGAGTTCTTTCACCAGTTCACGTCAAAAGCACTTAGAGGCCACTTGCCTGCGGCTGGCTCTGCGCTAGGTGCTGACGGCAAGAGGGGAGCCAGAGTCAGTCTTCTCCCTGGGAATTTGAGGTCGGCTTGGGGAGTCCAGAAGTCAGAATAGCAGAACAGCAAACCTGACAAAGGCCTGGACTTCAAACAGAGGAGACATCCGCTCCAACTTCCTGTGAGAATTTGGAAAGGTATCCAAAGACTCTCAAAGCCTCTGCTTTTTTCTCAACTGTAAAACGGGAAAATCTAGTTTTTATACTTTTATTGGTGCAGTATAGTCTCACATCATAATGTAGTTCATTGTGATAGTGACTTACGTGCACACAGCACTTGGGGGGCTTTGCCCCGGCTTCCTCCTCGTTCCCCATACAGAATATTGAGATTGACGTTGGTATTCTCACAAATGCATATAATGTCAATGGAAGTGATTGCTTCATTGATTCTCCCTGCCACTCTTCCCCCTTTCCCTTAGACCACCTACCTCTCTGGCTCCTCTGGAATTTCTCCTCCATTATCTAAAGCCCTTCTGGTATGCCAATGACTTGCTCTCTTCCACATCAACAGATGAATGGATTACAAAACTATGGGCTATACTCACAATGGAATTCTACTCAGCAACAAAGAAGAACAAAATTGTGTCATTTGCAGGAAAATCAACTTAAACCTGCTTCTGTGAGGATTATATAAGACCCGTATATGGTAATAATACTGATAATGACAAAAATAATGATTCTGTAAAGAAACTGGACTGAAATGAGATACGTGCATATATACCTCTACCACCTTGTACCTCACAAAGATGTATGATTACAATGCACCAATAAAAATAAATAAATAAATAGAAACTGGATTGATCTTGATAAATTGTAGAATGCTCCTTGGAGGAAAATGTTATTTATAATCTGTTTTATAATGGCTAGATTATTAGGATTTACCAATAAAATGTGTGAAGCTAAAGATAGAAAGCCATGAGGCATGTGAATTTTGACAGAGATTTTCAGGTACGGAAATCCTTAGCCATCCCAAGGAATGAATCTCAATTTATAGCATTATTTACACCTCACAGGAGGTCATGTTGGTGGGGTGGGAATGGTAGTGTCATAGTGGGCATGTTTAAGGCGAGGAAGGTCAGGGAGGTGGTGGCAAAGACAGAGACTTGGATGATAATGATGAGAGAGTAGAGGATTGTCCAATCTTGAGACCACAGCCAAAGTTAGAAAAGTTTTAAAGAGAAGTATTTGCCTCTGTGGGATATATAATGGGATCTAGCAAGCTCTCTTGTAAAAAATTGTCACCCCTGTTGCCACTGTGTTGTGTAAAATTCCACCATTTGGGATAAATTTGCTAGTTCCCCTTATGTATACCTTCAGCAACACCACCGATCCACTGTCATGGCCAACCCCTCCTCCTCCACTTCCAACAAGATCAGCATTACCACTATGAAGTCCCTCAGAACCAGCACCATCAGCTCGACCCCAGCACTCCCTCCCAGCCCCCATAACTATCACCACAGTCACTTCCACCATCACCAACAGCGTGTTTACACCAGCAACTCCATCGCCACTACTTTCCACGACAAGCCCCCTTCCCCCCTGCCCCCCACACAGCCCCATAGTCACTAGGTCTGTAACCACAGCTGCCCCGGGGATAAACAAGGCATTTGATGCTTACGATCTCTAACCCTCACTAGAACCCTTGGAAGGAAACTTTTCCATTCATTTTCCTTTTAAAGAATCAAATTCCCTGAGAAGTTAAATAACCTTCCTAAAGTCACACAACTTCTAAATAGTAGGTCAAGAATTTGACACCAAGATCATCTGGACCCCCGAACTGTGCTCTTTGAAATGGAGTAATCCCTACCTCTGCCCCTTGTGATCATCTCTATTCTTTTTTTTTTTTTTTTTTGTATTGGGGATTGAATCCACCGTCATTCTACCTCCAAGCTATACTCCCAGTCCTATTTTATTCTTTATTTTGAAACAGGATCTCACTAAGTTGTGGAGTGTGTCACAAGCTGCTGAGGCTGGCTCTGAACCTATGATCCTTCTGTCTCAACCTCTCAAGTACTGGGATTACAAGCATGTACCACCCCTGGCTTTGATAATCTCTATTCTAAAAAGCCAAATTATCTCTGTTCTAAAAAGCCAAATTTTATTCTTTTTAGAATATAGGTTGGGATTTCCTTTTTCTGCTTATTCTTTTCTTTTTCTTTTGGGGGGAGGGGGACTAGGGATTGAATCCCAGGGCATGCATTCTACCTCTGAGCTTCATACCCAGTGTTATTTTATTTTTGTTTTGAAACAGGGTATTGCTAAATTGCTAAAAATCTCACTAAGTTGCTGAGGCTGGCCTCCAGCCTGTGATCCTCCTGGCTCAGCCTCCCTAGTACTGGGATTACAGACATACTGGGATTGCAGATGTGCACCACTGTGCCCAGTTTCCTTTCAGTTTTTGCTGCATGCAGATACTGTGAAGCATTCTCATCTGTCTTAATTACTGAAATAACAGGAAGTTAAAGGCACTGCGGAAAGGCAAGGAAGGAAAGCTTGAAGGCAGGTGGGTTAATAAATGTGGAAGACTCACATGAGATTTTGTCATGACCTCTGACTATTGCACTGAAAAGTGCCAATTTTTCCAGCTATAGAGGAGAGGCAGGGCCCCAGCAGTGAGGGCATCTTCCAGTCAAGATAGGATGTAGGATTGCTGACACATCAGAAATGAGGGCAGCCGGAAGGTTGAAGTTAGCATTGGACAGAAGAATTGATGGACACTTTGAAGCCTACATAGCATATTGAAAGAATGCCTGACGAGAATTCCAGACTTTTACAGAGGGATATGGGGATTGCATATGTTTTGCTTTTGAAAGATTTTTATTTGCAACTTTATAGTTCTTTCTGCCATAAATTTAGATCGAAATGGATATTAAATCACAAAAAGCCAACACAGCGCATGTGTATTGTTTTTTCTCTCTCACACACATACACACATACACATAGAAGACGCAGAATAAATTTTGTCTCAACTAGCACACAGAAGAGAGTTTAGATGATATATATTTTTTTTAACTACTAATACAATTTATCCAGTTATCCAGTTTTCCTTTTTTAATGTTCCACCAAATTATGATCTCTTCCATTCAATTAAAAATTGATTTATTTATGACTGGAAATTTCATCAGACTACTTAATCAACAGAACTAGAAATCCAGGAATCTTTCTTTCTATAGTATAAGGAGAAGATATCAACAAGATATGGGTGAAGTGCATAAAGTTAAGAGTGTTTTTGTGCTCAAAATGTTAGTGCCTCTACCTCACTTGTTCATGGTGGAGAGAATCGTATTTCCTCAACTGAACACAACCAGGCCCCGTCACCCTAAAGCCTCTTGGGAATATATTTGTACTTTTATTGTCCCTATAAGACGCTTGTTTTGCAAGTGTCCTGCAAACTTACTGCCAGTCAGAAGACAAGCTGCAAAGGCAGATATCAGGTGTTGTTCTTACAAGGGGTTTACACAGGGGTACTCAGAAACTCCATTACATAAGAATAATTGTGTGAAATTAGCCACTTCATTGTATTGACTAAGCCACCAGGAATGACTGCTTTTCAAACCCTTCAAACTCTTCTGTATATTTGGGGTCTTCCTGCTATTCTTGAAGTAAATAAATAACTAGCCTCATCAAATAGTTTATACATCTTTTTGAGAGGCTGTCATACAAATATGTCCTTCATAAGAGTGTGCATGTATTTAATGTTTAAAGGGTAAAGATACAGATAGAGCTCACAAACTAGCAAATTAGTCTCTCTTCTCAGGGCCCTGAGAGCTGCTAAGCATGCTGCTTTGAAGCCTCCCTTAGTTGGTAAAAGAGACAAATTGTTGCAGGCATGGAAGAGCATGCCTATAACCTCAGTACTTGGGAGGCTGAGACAGGAAGATCACAGGTTTAAGGCAGGAACTTAGCAAGGCCCTGTTTCAAAACAAAACATACTATCTGAGGTTGGGGGATATAGCTGAGAAATAGAACAAACATCCTTGGGTTTAATCCCCAGTACCCCCCCCAACACCCAAACACATACACAAAGATGATTTATGTAAATATCAGAAGTGGTGCCCAGTAGTGATAGGAGAATTTCTGGAAGGACAAGTAAACACTTAAAAGAGAGTAGCTAGCCTTTACTCAGGAGACTGTGAGGCTCTTCTGTACCCTGAGTCCACAGTCAGTACTGCAGTTATTTTGGCTGCCTTTACCTTCTCAGTAATGAATCTGAAAGTTGTGTTTATTGTGTTCATGAGTAGTAACTCCAGTGCCTAGGGCTGGCAGCATAACTGGCATGCTGATAGTTAACCTTTGGTCTTGCAGAATGGGTAGCACAGAAGGTCTGTGTCCCACCCTCGTGAGGCCTTTGCTCTCCTGCAGAGTGAACTGGCATCTTTCTTTGGCTTATTTCTGAGGATGGGTTTCCAAGCCAGCCATCAGTAGCCTCTGGAGCTTTTTCTGGGCCAGCGTCTGGTGGGGTATTGGGCTCTGGTCTACTCTGAAGAGAGCAGTTGGCATATGCAAAGAATAAGTATATTTGTAAACCACAATCACATAAATGTGAAGGAAAACACCATGTGTGCCAGCAATGTCTCTCTGGCCTGTGTGAAGAATAGACTAGTAAGCAGCAGAATAGACTCAGAGCCATTGGTGGCACTGCTAGAAGGTACTTCAGCCTCAGGAGGCCAAGTCCTCAGTCATGACCAAGAATACATGACTTTCCCAAGGCCTCTCCACCATTAAGTGACATATCTGCTCACAACTAGCCCCAGCCCATGTGTTCTTCTATTGCATCAAGGTCCCCCATTGCATTCTAGAATAAAAGAGTGACAAAGAGCCTGGTATATCCTCTAATGAGTTAATGAGTTAATACCTGGGTGTGTGCTTCACAAAGACTGCCCCCCCCAGGAGTGCTTACTGGGATTTTCTTTGTTTGTTTCAGCAGATTGGCACCCTTTGGAGCCCACTTTTCTTACTGTGCCCTCCTGAGGCTCGGTGCTGACACTACGCTGTTCCATGCATGTAAAACCCAGTGTGATGCTGGAGGGTCACTCGTGTCGTGATTGTTGCTGCCACAGAACTCACTTCTGGGCAGTGTAAAAGATAAATGAGCCCACATATAAAATGATCCTTTTTTAACAAATATCATCTCTGTGTGTGTGTGTGTGTGTGTGTGTGTGTGTGTGTGTGTGTGTTACTAGGTATGAAACCCAGGGGCAATCTACCTCCTAGCTACACTCCAGCCCTTTATATTTTTTGAAATAGGGTCTCTCTAGGCTGCTGAGAGTCTTGCTGCTTTGTTGAGTCTGTCCTCAAACCTGTGATCCTTTTATCTCAGCTTCCCAAGTACTTTGGTTACAGGTGTGCTCTACTACACCTAGCCAATAAATATCTTTATATAAACTTTTTCAAAATTTT